>JAVSCE010020570.1:0-14614 GCA_032199065.1 Smutsia gigantea
TTAAACACTTTACACATGGAATTCTCAGCCCCTATAATAGTGATAATATGTTCTTAAACACTTTACACATGGAATTCTCAGCCCCTGTAATAGTGATAATATGTTCTTAAACACTTTACACATGGAATTCTCAGCCCCTGTAATAGTGATAATATGTTCTTAAACACTTTACACATGGAATTCTCAGCCCCTGTAATAGTGATAATATGTTCTTAAACACTTTACACATGGAATTCTCAGCCCCTGTAATAGTGATAATATGTTCTTAAACACTTTACACATGGAATTCTCAGCCCCTATAATAGTGATAATATGTTCTTAAACACTTTACACATGGAATTCTCAGCCCCTGTAATAGTGATAATATGTTCTTAAACACTTTACACATGGAATTCTCAGCCCCTATAATAGTGATAATATGTTCTTAAACACTTTACACATGGAATTCTCAGCCCCTATAATAGTGATAATATGTTCAGTATTTGAAAATGATTTATATTCATTTGTCCTTCAAATCTTACTCTCTTTTAACCTCAACCCAGAGGGTAGTTTAAGCTATAAAGCTTATTGCCCCAGGGAAGGATAGGTGACCCCAGATAGAACAAAGGGGTGAACCATAAAGAACTGTTTCTTGATGGCTTTAGGTCGGGGTGGGTAGGGGGTGGGGGGTGGGGAAAGGTTTTGAAAGTAAATTTTTTGGACAGAGAGATGGGATTCCTAAATTCCAATGACTTATGCATCTTAAGAGTCAGGTCTAATAGAGGAAAGTAGTCCTAATGTTATAATCAGAGCTAATGGTCTCCAGAAATGCAGTAACACTGGAAAGTCCAAGGGAGGGAGGAAAAGGAAGTGTAAGCCTGTCCCTTCATATGTGGTGGCTGGACAAGAAGAGAGGAGGCAGGGAAGCAATCAGACATCCAGAATGCGTCACGATTTACCTGCCTCCTGCTAAAATCCCATAAAATCCCAGAATACGTGTGTATGCTACTACAGAGAAGCAAATAAAATGCACAGCGGCCCCTGGCTGCTTTCCCATTTGGTACCGGAGAGCAGCCGTAACCTGGTGAAATTCAGGGTGTAACTTGGCTAAGCAGTGGAAGAGCCTGACTTTTGGCTTCTCAGTCTCCCTTACCTTTAGTGTGGGATGTGGAAGGCCTCTAGATGGTCTTGCTTGTTCTGTGCAGAGTAAGGAAGGCTGGTGTTCTTACCAGAAATGTAGCTGCAATGAGCGAGAGGTGATCTCATAACCAAAACCAGCAGAATGGACCACTTGGGCTGGGACTCAAAGCTGTATCTCAGGAGGACTGTTCAGTTAAGGAAAGAGCTGAGGTTGGTGTTACTTAGTCAGCGGGAGGGCAGCAGAGGACTGAGGGACTGGAAAGAGAATGAATGTCAGCTGTGGCTGTCAGCAGGGTGAGTTCCAGCTGGTTCATAAAATGCACCCTTACGTCTGAGGCCTGCGAGAATTCGGGAATACACCAAGGTCTCCAGGAAGGGCAAAAATTTTTAAAGCTCATCCCAAGATGCCACCTTGGGGAGAAGAAATGGTAGTGATGAGGAATTCTGAAAGACTGAGCTTTCATCTAAAAAGGACTACTACAAACTAAAAGCAGACTGCTTAATGAGAAAGGACTGGGTATTATTTCTCAGCAAGTTTAAATTTTTCCTTTACCCAGGAGTTTGGGAGGTTGGTAAACTAGATTAGCTAGATACTAGAAAAATAAAGAAGCTGTGTTTTCTTTGTGTAGTGTAGTGTGAATAAATTGTACCCTGCTACAGCTCCATAATATAACAAATGGAAAGAAACAAACTTATAAATTTGTTTCAAGGGCAGATAAAGATCGATATTACTCAAAGTGGATGACTTAGAGTCAGAAGAGATTGGAACTTCTTAAGATGCTGTATTTTTGTATCTTTCAGTTTATATATTTGTTTTAGAGATTGCAACATGTTAAGACATGGAATGTATTATCCATCTCCTTCCTTTTCCCCTTCTCATAGCTCTCCAAGTGTTCTTCATCTTTGTCCTCTGCCCAGAGAGTGGTATGTCATTAAGCATGGGAAACAGGTTTTCCACTGCAGTGACCACATTGTGGGGCCTCAAAGGAAAAATTTCCTTTTGAACACACTTAATAAATGGCTCTCTGAGGCAGGACATCAGGAAAGATCCCACATATGTAACAGCAGATGATAAATTCTGGTAATTTACATCCATAGGTCACTCTAAGGACATTTTTGATTTATGGCTTTCAACTGAGAAAAATCTAACTCAATTCAGAATCTTACTAAGGCAGAAGACAAGATGAAACGCTCATGTCTGCCATCTGGTGTAAAGAAGAAGTAAATACAGCCGTACCTTCAGGATGGAATGTAATTACCTTGTTACCTGGTAAATGCTGTCTGCCTGACAGATTTTGTCAAGAATTTTAAATTCACAGAAAAAGTTCTTTGAATTTTAAGTTTTATAATAAAAGAATTTCCCTTATAACTTTTTTTGCACTTGGGGTTTTTAACAAATCCATGTTTCGTACTTGAAAATTGTAGGGGCTGGAGTTTATCAAATGAGGGTAAGAATGATATCCTCCTGGTTATTTTTTTTAATAATTAAATTCTTCTTTAATTGGAATTTGTGAGCATGAAGGGTGCAACAAAATGAAAGAAGCAGAAACTTCCTTGAGAGTTTAGAATAAGATTTGGGTTTACAGAGCAATGAAATTCAGGATTAGATGGGGGTACTCATCCTTTTGGTTACCCTGGGACTGAGATGTTTACCAGAATGCAGAACTTTCAGTACTGCAATGGGGAAAGTCTTGGGCAACCTGGCATCTTTGGTCACCCTAGGTCAGAATTTCAAATGTATTACTCTTAAAAACCATTTACCAAAAGACCAAAGAAGCTGTTTGGAAGTGGTGGTTTCAAACTGGATAAGACAAAAGTGGGCAGATGTTATTTGCAAATATTTTCTGCCTTTTCTTTTCACTTAATCTATGTTTACTCTAAGCAGATCTGTGCTTTTGCAAGAGTATGAGAGAGCCACTTCATGAAACCTTGGGAAGCTGGAGGCAGACTTTCCGCTCAGGGACATCTGGTGCTGACTCGGCATTCTGCTGTGTTCTGGAAGAGTCTGTATAGGACCGATATGATTTCTTCCCTTAACAGACAGAACTGATCAGTCAAGTGAGTAAGGCCACTGGATTTTGAAAAACCAATGAGTTTTGGTAGTTTTATATCTACCACATCAGGGAATTTGTCCATTTTATCTAAGTTGTTGAATTTATTGTTATAAATTCTTAGCAATATTCCCTTATGATTTGTTTAATGTTTGTAGAATGTTTAACTTCTGATATTGGTTATTTGTGTTTTCTTTTTTTCTTGACCAGTTTAGCTGGAAGTTTATTAATTTTTATTGATTTTTTTCTTGAAGAACCAAATTTTGGTTTTATTGATTGTTCTCTATTCTTTTTTCTAGAACTAAGATTTCTTCTTTTATTTTCTTCCTTCTACCTATTTTGGGTTTCATATGCTTTTACTAGTATCTTACCTTAAGATGGACTCAATTTTAGGTTTTCCTACTTTCCTTCTTTTCTAATATAAGCATTTATACCTACAAATTTTCCTTTAAGCACCTCCCACAAATGTTGATATATTATGTTTTCATTTTTATTCACTTAAAAGTGTTTTCTAATTCCCCTTGTGATTTCTTCTTTGCCCTTTGGTGATTTACAAGTGTGTTGTTTAATCCCCAAATATTTGGGGATTTTTTTCCACCTACCTTCCTGTTTTGATTTTTAATTTAATTCAATTTGGTCAGACAATGTCCCCTGTATGATTTCCACTGAAATTTCCAGACACTTGTTTTGTGGCCCAACACGTGGTATATTTTGGTTGAATGCTCCATGTGTACTTAAAAGGAATATCCATTCTGCTGATTTTGGGTAAAGTGGTTTATAAATATTAGGTCAAGCTGGTTGATAGTGTTGTTCAAGTCTTCTATATGTTTAAAATCTTCTTTGTAACTGATACAGCAATTCCAGGGAAAGGCGTGTTTACAGCTCAAATTATAAATTGTGAATTTGTCTATTTCTCCATCTAGTTCTCTCAGTATTTGATCCATGTATTTTGGAATGCTTCAGTGTAATTTTAATTTCAGTATCTTCTTATAGTATATGAGGTTTTGCATTGAAGAAATATATTTAAGAAGTATATATTTCTTTTGATCTTTGTTTCTTTTCTGTGCCCATTTTTTGTTTGTTGACGTTTTAGGTAAGAAAATTAGCCCTTTGCCTGTGTATTTCTTGCAAGCTCTTCACTTTTGATTTTTTTGTTGTTGTTGGCTTTTTAAAGCAGAAGTTCCTGATTTTTATGCACTAGAATTTTTCAGTCTTTAAAAGAAAAAAGTACTTCTGGGTTATAGGTTATACTTTAAAAGACCCCATTCTGATGTTTTAAACTAATTTTTATATTTGAAAAAATATTTTTAATTTCAAATTTTTACATTTAAATTTTGACCCTAGACAATTTATGCTGTAAGATACAGTTCCAAATGTATTTCTCTCTATGGTACCCAGTTTTTCTTGTTCTTTTCTCTGGATTTATTGAGATATAATTGGCATGTAACATTGTGCAAGTTGAAAGTATACACTGTGTTGTTTCATACACATATATTGCAAAATGATTACCAACATAGCAAGTTAACACTTCTGTCACATTACATAATTAACATTTCTTTTTTTGCACTGAGAACATTTAAGATCTACTCTCTTAGCTACAAGAATATAATACAATATCGTTAACTTCAATTACTATGCTATACATTAGATCCCCAGAACTTACACTGGAAGTTTGTATCTTTTGACCACCTTCACTGCACCTCCCCTCCCCCCACTCCTGCGTCTGGCGACTAACAATCTGAGCTCTGTTTCTATGAGTTTGGTTTCTTTACATTTCACATATAAGTGAGATCATAATATTTGTTTTTCTCTGCCTTATTTCACTTAGCATAATGCCCTCAAGGTCTAGCCATGTTGTTGCAAATGGCAGGATTTTCTTTTTTTTATGGCTAAATAATTTTCTGCTTTATATATCTATTCATTTATATATCTATTCATCCATCAGTGAACTCTGAAGTTGTTTCCATGTCTTGACTTTTGTATATAATGTTATGAACATGGGAGTGTACATATCTCTTTGAGATCCGGTTTTCATTTCCTTTGGATATATACCTACATGTAGAATTGCTGGATCATGTGGCAGTTCTATTATCCATTCTTTGAGGAACCTCCATACCATTTTCCAGAGTGGCTGCACCAATTTGCATCTTCAGTGACATGTACAAGATCTCCCTTTTCCCCACATCCTCGCCTGCACTTGTTATCTCTTGTCTTTTTGATGACAGCCATTCTAACAGGTGTGACGTATATGTCATTGTGGTTTTGATTTGCGTTTCTTTGATGATTACTGATGTTCACGATCTTTTCATGTGTCTTTTGGCCATATATATAGATATATATACATATATATATATCTATATATATCTTCTTTGGAAAACCGTCAATTCAAGTTTTTTGCCTATTTTAAAATTAAATCATTGATTTTTTGCTTTTGAGTTGTATGAGTACCTTTAATAAATGGTGCTAAGAGAATTGGATATTCACATGCAAAAGAATGAAAATAGATCCTTATCTTATACCACTCACAAAAATTAACTTTAAATTTGAGTAATGACTTAAATATTAAGACCTGAAAATATAAAACCCCTAGGAGAGAACTTGGAGGAAAGTTCCTTGACATTGGTCTTGGCAATGATTTTTTGGATGTGACATCTAAAGCACAAGCAACAAAAACAAAATAAACAAGTGGACTACATCAAACTAAAAAGCTTCTGCACAGCAAAAGAAATGATCAATAAAATGAAAAGGCAACCTATGGAATGGGAGAAAATATTTGCAAACCATGTATTTGGTAAGGGGTTAATATCCAAGTACATATAAAATGAACTCCTGCACTTAATAGCAAAAATTCAAATAATCCCATTTAAAACTGGTCAAAGAATGTAAATAGACATTTTTATTATCCCTTCATTTCTGAAGGACAACTTTGCCAGGTAAAGTATTCTTGGTTGTCAGTTTCTTTCTTTCAGCACTTTGAATACACCATTCTATTCTCTCCTGGTCTTCAATGCCTTTGCTGAGAAATCTGCTGATAGCTTCATGGGGTTTCCTTGAATGAGAGAATTAATTTTTCCTCTTGCGGCTTTTAAAATTCTCTCTGTCTTTGATTTTAGGTAGTTTTATTACAATGTGATTAAAACTTCGGGGTGAATTTTAGATTGAAATTTGGTGCAACTTACTAGGTGCAGTGGCAGGTGGGGGGCTCTGGATGCTGGCTTGCACTACTGTGACTGCTGGGTTTCACCCTGGGCATAGAGGCTGGTGATGAGGGCTAGGACATGTAAGTACAGAGCTGGAGGTGTTAGCTGGAGGTGAGTGCAGTAGTTCAGCCCAGTGACAGAAGACAGGGCCTGATCTAGGCCCATAAGTAGCTGTGGGAGCACCGGCTGCTGGTGTGTGCCTCCATGGCTGCAGAGTGTGGAGACTGGTGACAGGTATTAGGTTGGTTGCGTACAAATTCATAGCTACAGTAGCAAAAGTTACTGCAGAGCAGATCACTGGGAACTGTGATAATTTCTGCTCCAAGGTTGCTATTGGGATCCCCTCCTTTTCTTCGTTGTTCCTAATGGTTTTTACGTCTCAGTTTTGCTGGTCTGGGTGGGTGAAATTGAAGTGGGATCTTCATGAAGTGCCCTGAAAGGCTGGGGAAGCTGATTGTTCTTTCTTTCCTAAAATGGCATGCTCTTTCCAGCTCTTAACAAGGGGAGCTCCTTGTTAGCATGAGCCAACTTGGGGGATGGGATAATGTAGGCAAAATGAAGCTGTCTTCTCTTTATTTGTGGCTGTTCTCAGGTTTTTTTGTTGTAGTGTTGGTGCAGTTTTTTAAGTGGACTACAGAATGCTCCTAGAGTTGATTGTATTCATGGATAGATGCGTAATGTTGATCTTTGCCGGGGGTGGAGTCTGGGGTCTGCTATGCTGCCATTTTGGTGACTTCACCCCATGCGAGCCATTTTCCCCAGATTTATCATTACCATCTTTTACCTGCCAATTTGAAATAAGGCCTTTATTGTAAAACAAATTCTTACATGCGTTTGGACCTCCTTCTGGCATTTCTTTTCTGTTCAGTTGCAACATCTGTTTGGTTGTGCTTCACTATCTCAACTTTTAATTATTATTACATGGGTACATTTAAATATCTTTAGGCTAGCCTTCCCCTTTTCTTTTTTTCATAATTATCCCATTTTTGTGCATAATATTTCCTATCTGAATGGCGGCATCATCTTGTCTAGTTAAAATAAATTGTTTTGATGTTTTTAATAGGATTATGTTAAATTTATAGGTATAGCATCTATAAAATATTGAATATTGCTGTCAAAGATTATGATATGACTTTCCAGTTGTTCAATTCCTCTTTTACATCCTCACAGAATTTAAAACATTTAATCATATAGATCTTGCATACTTAAAAAGAATTTCCATTGTAAAAGGTTACACTTTCTAACTGGTTGTTGGTTTTATAAATGAGATATTGATTTCTGTATATTAGTATTTCAATTAATCACTTGCTGAATTTTCTTGTTCATAATAGCTTTTTAATGAATTTCCCTAGGTTCTCCAGGTATATGATCAAACCATATACAAATAATTTAACTTTTTCCTAATTTATATACTATATGAATCTTTTTCTCTAATTGCTTTGGCTAATATGTGCAGAAAAATGTTAAGATAGTGGTATTGATGATGGACATACTTGTCTTGTTTTTACCTTTAATAAAATACTTCTTGTATTTCTTCATTAAGCATGACAGTAGCTTTGGTGTATATATTTCATTATTTTATGCATATATTGCATATTGGATGGAATTGGAGGCATATATTTTATCATTTTAAGGAAGTGTCTATATATTCCTATTTTATTAAAAGCTTAATTTTATTAAAAGCAGATGTTGAAGCATAAAAACTTTTCCAGAATTTTTAGAAAATGATGCTTAGATTAAAAAGTAAGAAACAAAATGGAAAATACTAATATATTTGATTAGACTAAAATTAAAACCTCTGTTCTTCAAGAGAACCATAAAGAAAATTAAAAGACAAACTACAAACTGGGAGAAAACATTTGCCATAGAGGAAATGCATATGGAATATACAAAGCACTCCTACAAATTAATATTTTTCCTATGAGCTCTACACCTTAATAAAAAAGACTTACAACCCAATAGAAAAATAGGCAAAAGACATAAACACATGGATGTTAAATTTTGTCAAATGACTTTGCAGCATATTGGGAGATGATCTTTGATAATTTCCTAACAATAAATACATATAAAGTAAATAAATATATTTTTAATTTCTGGAATAAATCCTACTTACTCATTTAATATAATTCTGGATCCTGTATAAGTCATCAGTATGTATTTTCTGGATCACATCAGCTTTATGTATTTGTTTTCATGGTGATTGGAGGTGTGTATGGCTATCAAGGTGATTATAAGAAAAATACATCTTGAGTGTTATTCATGGGGGTGGTGGGTACAGACATGGTTTATAGATATTAGGATTTGGCTTTGAGCATGTCTGCTATCTGGATCCAGGGTGACAAGATTGGTCTCCTGAGTACCAATACAGACACCTGTGCACTTTGGGAGGTGAGAACAGTACCTGATCATTGGATCAGTTTAGGTTCACTTGAATATCTGCCTGAAGTTGGTGATCCCGGGGAAAGGTCCAATTGTAAGAGTTTTTTTCTAAAAGCAGCCAATAGCCTTTTCCTTGTGTTTTTCCTAATTCAGAGACTGAAAACATTGCCTAGTCTGTCCATCAGCACAGAATGAGCACTTGAACTTAGGTTATTTAGGAGTCAGGCTATCATTCCTTTTGGCAGCTTGTTCCCTCAAAGGATGCAAATCTGTGTTAAAGTACAATGTAGAGATACAGAACTTAATGCCACATAGAAACCAAATACTTCACTCTACTTCTCAACAATATTAGGCTCTGCCAGTATTGCCAGACTGCCTTTGGGAGGAGTGGGGCTGGCTTTCTGTCCTTTGACTTAAATTGCCCAGGACTCTCTGCTTGCCTGGGCCATGAGGCCAACCTACTGCTGCTATTTGTATAATTTTTGTTCATCTGAAGACTAAAAGAAAAAATAAAGAAACTTTGTTCAAAACAACATTCAAAATTAGGCCATTTTAAACAAATGCTTATTGGTGCTTTGTCCTAGAGACTAAGGGAAAAATACAGGAGCTTCATAGATTTTCATCTTCTGTTTCTGTCACACTAAACCATTCATTTTGAAAACAGTGTTCACATATTCTTACACTTATTCTACCTAATAGTTCCCATTACAACCTTGATGAATTGTGGGTGTGTTTTTTACAATTGATTAAAATCTAAAGATACTATTAACGTGTACACTAGAACTTGGAAAAAAATTTTTTTTTCTGGAGCGTATATATCTTCTATTTGTCTTGAGTAGAAAAAAAAACATTACACACAATTTTATTCCCAACTGAAATTATATTTTGGCTTTCAATTTTTATCTGTATACTTCTGGAAATTGTTCCTGTATGAGTTCCATACCAGATAACAGAGACAGGATATCCGCAGTAACTCTGGCATCTTTCGGTGTTTTGTTCTCTTTTTGATCCCTTCACAGCCATCTCAATTCTTTTACTGCAGCTGCATAAATATATTTTACAGATCCCACATTCCCCCAAAGTCATATTAGAATCCAAATAAAATCATACCAATACAATAGCACTAAGATGTTGAAACAGAGTAATGTATCAGTAGCAGAGCTAACAATGTTTCCTTTCGACTTTGAGTCCTAAGATTCTGTTGACATCATTGTGATAAAGAGAGGGGGTAAAACAATGGATTTGGATTTTCTTAGGGCAATATGGCTGGCTTTATGAATTCTCGACATTACACTTAAAAAGTAGACTTTTTGGTGTTGGGGGTAAAATCTTGCCTTGGTGATTGAATATTCCAGAAGGAGTTGTGGTGCATGTGAGAGGGAGAGTCAGAGAGGGGCAGGTACCAGCGGGAGTTAGTGTTAACCCCAGGGCTGACTAGGATGGTAGGAGGAAAAGAAACAATGTGAGTGGGAGGAAGAAGTAGACAAGTGTCCCTGCGATGAAACTCAGCTCTGGGGGGAGCAGCCCCAATATAAATTCTCCCAGCCTGTTTTCACACAAACCGTGTTCTCACACAAGACCCCAGATTCAGCTCTTGTCTTGGCCATTTACTAGCTTTCACATTGAGAAAATTACTTCCCTTTTCTGAGTCTTGTATTCCATGTCATAAAAATGAGAAAAATATTGCCAGTTTCCTAGGGTTACTGTGAAGATAAGAAGAGAGAAATACAGATAACAAGTGCAAAACTCTCAGTCTGCCACCTGGCACACTGTAGGCACTTGATAAATGTTCTACCCTCTCTTTGGGTTGCTTTCTTACCCTCTCCAGTGCCCAAGTGCTTTGGAAGGTGCAATGCCAATGGCATTAATGCACGAAGGTCTCCAGATGCAGAATTTGATTGTTTTCCCATTTACCTTCTAATTATGATCACTTCATGGCCTTCATTCTAGTAGAAACCAAACTGTGTTCATGCAGACCCAAGAAACTGCAGTGAATTTCTTCAGAGTAAATGTTCAGAAGTTTCTTGGTACCCTTCCCAGAACATAATGGGTTTGGTAAATAGAACCTGTTTTGATTTCACCGGTTCTCAGTCTCACTGACTTGGTGAGATGTACTCGAGTTGTTTGGGAGCTGTGATCTCCTTACAGACCACTTCCGGGCACGTACTTAGCCCCCACAACCATTCTGGATTTTCTTGCAGTGCATGTTTACTTCTATTCGCAGTATAAAGTCAAGATACTTTTTTTTAGCTCTGGGTACATGGAGTTTCCTTGATTTTTTAACCTCATTTCCTTCCTCTTTATTAGGCCATGTCTCAGTCTCACTCATCCTTTAAATCTCAGATTACCAATCAAGTAATCAGGAAGACATCCCTAATCCCCTAAACTAGGTTAGGCCTGCTGTTATATGCTATTTTAGTACTCTGTCCTTTCTTTTTGCCAGTATTTATCACAATTATAATTAAAATGATTATGTCTGTATATAGTGAACTTTATGTATTGTTCTCTGCTCTATTTCTGGCAACACGTACAGTTCTTGGATCATGAGAGGAGATCAATAAATTCTCATTGATTGAATGCACTATATATAAATAAACTCACCAGTCTCAGAAATGATGAATAAGGCATTCAGTGGGTCTTCACTTAAGTTTCAAATTCGGCATTAAATCTAAAACTTGGCTTTAGTCAGAACTCCAACGCTTTCTGGGTGCTTTCCCATGTGTAGTGCTACTTGTGGTAAATCTATCCCCATGAGGGATAGTGGTTATGCAAAGGACTGGTTATTTTAATTATACATGGGAAAACAGTGAGGTTAAGAGTTTCCCTGGTATTCCCAGTTTCCTAACTTGGAATAATTTTTTGTGCTCACTGGAACAAATTCATAAAGAATTCTAATTTATAGTCTATAAAATACGGACATTTGATTCAACTCAATCAACTTTATTGAGTTTCTCTGCTCTGGGCCACTGGTTCTCAAGCTTCAGTGCACATCAGAATCAGCTGGAGGGCTTGTGAAAACCCAGATGGCTGATCTTCAGGGACATCGTCACACTCTAATCAACTGGTAAAACTAGTAGGCAGAATGTTATCAAGGACGTAGAACTGAACAGCACCATCAAACAATAGGATCGAATTGACATTTATAGAACACTCTATTCAACAAAAACAGAATACACATTTTTTTCAAATACCATGGAACATTCACCAAGATAGATCATATCCTGGGTCATAAAACAAACATTAAGCAATTTGAAGAACTGAAATCTCACAGTGTGCTCTGTGGCCATAATGGACTGTAGCTAGAAATCACTAACAGAAAGACAAGAAAATCTCCAAGCTCTTAGAAATGAAACAACACACTTCTGAATAACCCGTGGGTCAAAGTGGAAATCTCAATGGATATTTAAAAATACATAAACTGAGTGAAAGTAAAAGCATAGTATATGAAATTTGTGGGGTGCAGCTAAAGTGGTGCTCAGAGGACACAAAGCTTACATTAGAGGAGAGGAAAGATCTCAAATCAATATGAGCTCCTACCTCAAGAAATTAAAAGACAAGATGAAAATAGACCCAAAGCAGGAAGAGGGGTGGATAGCAGATATCAAGGTAGCAAAAACCGGTGGAATTCAAAATAGAGAAACATTAGAGAAAACTAATGAAGCAAAAAGTTGGTTCTTTGAAAAGATGTCAGTAAAATTGATAAACTTCTAGTAAGACTAACAAAGACAAAAATAGAGAAGAAACAAATTACCAATATCCTTAATGACAGGAATATAATTATAGACCTGCAGCCATTAAAAGGATAATTACGAGAAAACTACAAACAAGTTTACATTCAGCTAATTACAACCAATTCCTCGAAAACATCAATGTACCAGAACTCAGCCAAGAGGAAATCGATATCCTGAATATACCTACAATAATTAAAGACATTGAATTTATTATTTAAGAACGCTTGAAAAAAAATCTAGTCCCAGATGGTAGATTGGAGATTTTTGTCAAACATTCAAAGAATTAATGCAAATTTCATATGATCTCTTCTAGGAAACAGAACACGTGCCAACTCATTTTATGAGGCCAGTATTTCCCTGATAACAAAACCTAGACAAATGCCCTCCCACCAAACAAAATTCCACCCAATAAATCTCATGAACTTAGGTATAAAAATCCTCGACAAAATTTTACCAAATCACATACAACAATGTATAAAAGGAATAATATAGCACATCCAGGTGGAATTTATTCCATATGTACAATGTTCCTATATACATCTGAAACTCAATCAATGTAATACACCATATCAACAGGCTGAAGGAGAAAAATCACACAGCCATACCAATTTAAAGAAAAAAGCATTTGACAAAATTCACTCTGTACACTAGGAATACAGAGAACTTCCTCAAATTCAGAAAGGACATCAACAAAAAAAATCTACAGTTATCATTGGTCCTAATGGTGAGTCTAAATGCTTTTCCTCTAAGATCAGGAATAAGTTAAGGAAATCTGCTTTCATAATTCTTATTAATACAGTGCCTGAAGTCCTAGTCAGTGAGATAAGGCAAGAAAAAGAAATAAAATGCATACAGATTGGAAAAGAAGACATAAAGATGTCTTTATTTGCAGATGACATGTTTTTCTGTGTAGAAAATCCCAGGAATCTTAAAAACAAACAACCCCCCCCAAAAGTCCTAGAACTAATAGTATTCAGTAAAGTCACAGAATACAGGATCAGCACACAAAAATAAATTGCTTTTCTATATACTGAGAATAAACAAGTGGAAACCAAAATTAAAAACACAAGACCATTTACAGTTGCTCCAAAGAAAATGAAATATTTAGATATAAATCTAACACAAACTGTACAGGATTGGTATGATAAATATGATAAAATGCTGGTGAAATAAATCAAAAACCTAAACACTTGGAGAGACATACTGTGTTCATAGGAAGACTCAACATAGTAAAATCTTCCACTCTCCCTAAATTGTTAGATTTAACCCTATTCCTATCAAAATCCCAGCAAGCTTTTCTGTAGACACAAACAAGGTTATTCTAAAAGTCATATGGTAAGAAAAGGCTCTAGAATAGCCAAAACAATTTTGAAAAGGAACAGTAAAGTGGGAAAAATGAAAACTTATTTATCTGAAGAAACTTGTACATTAATTTGTAATAGTCTCAAATTAGAAATTACCTAAATTAACCTTCAATAGGTCAATGGTGAAACAACCTTTGGTACATCCATACCATGGTATACTACTGAGCAATAGAAGGAAATGAACTACTGACATACATAATAACTTGGATGAACTTCAAGGAAATTATGCTGAGTGAAAAAGTCAGTATGTATATTACACGATCCATTTGAATGACGTTCTTGAAATAACGTAACTACATAGATGGAAAACAGATTAGTGGTTGCCAGGAAGTCAGGTGGGAGGAGGAATGGGTGTGGCAATAAAGGGGATACTGCAAGTAAATATCTCGACTGAGGTGGAGGTTACATGAAGTTACACATGTGATAAAATTGCATAGAGCTACACACACACATCCACAGAGGAGTACATGTGTGTGAAATCTAGTTATCAACATGTATAACTAGTGAAATCTACCAATGTCAATTGTCAGCTTCCTAGTTCTGAAATTGTTCTAGTTACGCAAGGTGTTAACATGGGGGTAGGGGAGGCTGAGTAAAAGGTATATGGGACCTCCTTGTAAATTTCTTTGTTCCTCTGTGGATCTATAATTATTTTAAAAAAAACAAAACCTGATTGCTGAGACTTGCCCCCATAGTTTTTGATTCAGTAGATCTGGGATGGGGTATTTCTAACATGTGCTTTGTTGATTCTGGTGCTGGCAGTTTAGAGA
>JAVSCE010020571.1:0-52447 GCA_032199065.1 Smutsia gigantea
AATGTCTCCATGGTAGATGTGAAAATATTGTTTAGGTACTTGCCAGTGGCTATATAAAGCTGAAGTTCAATACATTCCATTATATATATATATATATAACATTCCATTTTAATCCTTTGCTTTTCTTACTTTAAAGCTCAATAAACACTTGGTAAATTAATGTTGAAAGTTAATGCGTTCTGTTTGCCCATCTCATGAAATACACAAAAGGAAGCAGATTCCTCAGTAAAGGCATCAGTGACTTAAGCACTTAATCCTGGTGATATGAAGATGTTTAAATGCAACTCACTCTTCCTGAGTGGCTCTAGGTCAGAAGCAGTCACTCAGTTGCAAGCATCCTACGTGTGGTTAAGAAATCCAGGTTAATTTGTAGAATTACATAATTCCCAGCACTGCCCAAAGAAATAGCGCTACATCTTAGCAGTTTGTTGCATAATTAACAACTATTGGTATTGGTTTATAGCACTCAGTGTCTTATACAACTACCTCTCCTGAACTTAGCATGGATGCCTGAAACTGTCTCATTGTCTCATGGACCCCATTAGAGTCAAGAATAATACAGTTCAGAAAGATCCTTTCTCTTCTCAAGAGAAAGCCACCAGTGTAACTTTAGGCTCTGACTACATTCCAGAAATATCCAAATATGAGTAGAAAAGTTGTACAGATTATCTGGACTTTTTTAATAAAGAGAGTCAAATATCCAGGTTTAAGACATCAGTTGAGGGTAGGGGTTAAGGAAAAGCTTGCCTTGACATAATCCAGTACTTCCCAAGGATACAGCTCCTGAAGCCTTAAATGTTTCAAAATAGTAATTAGGAAAGAGCCTTTATATCCTGTATTTTTCAGAACTGTGTACTAAATGGTGGGCAGGAGCTGTACTTTGGCCTTCCTGTATCCATGGCAGCATCTCGCCCTGTGCCAGCACACAGCAGCTCTTTGTAAATGAACTGAAGGAGGCAGTGAAGGTACCTTACATTGCGTCTCCACTCCCTGGTGAACAAGGTGGTATGTAATGAGGGCAGTTGTGACAGGCCAAGTTTGTTCTCCTCGGTCCATGCCCCAGCCACACCAAAGGATAGAAAGGCAGAGACATGGTAGTGAAGCCAAGCAAAGTTTCATTTGAATACACTCCAAGGAAAGAGCACCCCAGAGTCAAAGTAGACACCAAACTTTTAGGGGAGGGTCTATTTATCCTGTCCCATTGTCTTTGATTGATGATGTGAGGTCATTTGATTGACAGCTATAGTTAAAACACTCGTTCTTCTTGGTGTGTATGTGTGGATAAAATGAGAGTTCCTGTGGCCAGGATTCTCACCTGGCCCTGGTTGACTAGCTCACTGCACACCTGTGGGCAATACATAGCTGTTGGCTCTATATAAAGAGCTCTGTCCAGCGCTCTGGGCGTGACATGGTGGTATGGCTGCAAGGCTGCAGGAGAGCAGAGCAGAGGCTGGAGTGGTGGCAGTGCAGAGGACAGAGGCCCAGAGGACAGCTGTGCAGGACAACTGTGCAGAGAGGCCCAGAGGACGGTTGTGCAGACAGAGGGGCCCAGAGGCAGAGACTGGCTTGCTGAATGCAGACTCGCTCTGAGTGGATGGGATTTTAATGACTGACCTGCCACCTGGAAATAAAGTTGGGTATAACCCTTTCATCCCAAGAACCCTTTGCTGTAAATTCCTTTGGTCACAGTGAATCCATAGCAAACTGAAACCCATTGGCAAGACAATTGGCGAAAGTTGGCAGGGTTCATTGTTGACCAAGGAAAAAGACAGGCTGCCCTTATGGGAGGGGTGCTTCAGTGGGCTGCCCCTGTGAATGGGGAGACAGTGGATCATCCCACAATGGGTATGTGGTCTGAGGTGGCTTGCCTCCTAGAGGACTGGGCCCCACCCCAGGACTGGAGGCAAGTGGAGGTGGCACCTGAGGCAGTAGGGGAGGCCCTTGGTAAAATAAGTAAATCCTTTGAGAAGCAGAGTGCCCGTGAGGCAGCAGGGACTGTGGGTTGGCTGCTTCTCACAGTATTAAAAGTCTACAGAAGAGACCCAAGAAATGGCAGCACGAGAACACGAGCTGCAAACTTCTGTGGATTCCCTGAGGAAGGAGATGGCATTGATGCAGGAGGAGGCAGCACGAGAGCGCTGACAGCAAGGAGCCATTGGAGACGAGACAGCAGCGCTGCCAGGTGTTCTGAAGGAGGAAGAGGCCATCAAGGAAAAAGACGAACTCCTGAGGGAAGCACAAGCAGAGGCGGCACAAGAACATCAGCTGCGAAGCATTGAGGTGAAGGTAAGAGAGCTGCTGAAGACTGAGCTAGCATTGCTGCAAGGCACTGTAACAGAGAAGGCACTTGGGGGAGTGGAGAGAAAGGTGCCATCAGCCCCATAAATGGAGGAGCTGGGGAAGGATGAAGGGGTGGTGCTGGAGGCACTGGCCCCTCCTGTATTGAAAGCCCGCCCAGTGGTTGTAAAGAAAATAAAGAAAGACCCAGCAGCTGAAAGTTCCCCAAGGAGAGGAGCAGCGCCCTCCCCAGGTCGTGGAGCACTCTATGGTCCGCCCCTATACTCAGGCTGAGCTGGTGGCTGTGGGACTTAGGGGTGGATGGAATTGTTCTTTCCAGATCAGAGATGGAAAGCTGTCTTCCCTGACAGTGTAGCCTGACTTGAGGCAGCGATTACAAAATGCGAGGTGACACGTACAGTAGTTGAAGCAATGAGAACCCAGAAAGAAATAAGACCTGTTACTCACAAGAGGAATTTGAGGGTCACCAGGAGGGTTACAAGGACCCAGATGTGGGTTGATTTGATATGGGCAGGAGTAGATGGAAGGAAATTAGACGGGAAGCCAAATATGATCTGACTGGGGCTATGGCAACAACTGAAACCAGTGCAGCAGTTCAAGCCATTAAGACTAAAGAGGCAGAGGTCAGAGACAGAGCCATGAGTCCGGCCTGTGTGTCTGCAAGATTTTTTGCTGGAGAACAATGTTCGAGCTTCCTTGCACAGGGACCATTGCAGAGGACTAAGGGCACATAGATTGAGAGGAGAGAATCCTGGAGGGGTGGAGTGTGGATAAGATGAGAGTTCCTGTGGCCAGGATTCTCAGCTGGCCCTGGATGATTAGCTCACTGCACACCTGTGGGCAATACATGGGTGTTGACTCTGTATAAAGAGCTCCGCCCAGTGCTCTGGGCGTGATACAGTGGCATGGCTGCAAAGCTGTAGGAGAGCAGAGCAGAGGCTGGAGTGATGGCAGTGCTACGGACAGAGGCCCAGAGGATGGCTCTGTGGGACGACTGTGCAGAGGGGCCCAGAGGACGGATATGCGGGACGACTGTGCAGAGGGGCCCAGAGGCAGAGACTGGCTTCCTGCATACAGACTCTCTCTGAGTGAACAGGATTTTAGTGAATTACCTGCCACCTGGAAATAAAGTTGGGTATAACGCTTTCACCCCAAGAATGTTTTGCTGTCAATTTCTTTGGTTACATTGAATCCATAGCGAACTTGCTGGGGCTGAAACCCATTGGCAAGACAGCATGTCTTTTCTCAAAAGATACACAGACAAGGCCATGGAGGGGGGTCAGGGAGAGCAAAACCTTGATTTTATTTTAATGAGATTATGATGAGATGTGGTTTGGGCGGATCTTAATTTGTTCAATTGCACCTGTGTTGGGACCTGGTTGGGACCTGTTTGGCCTGGTCCAGATAGGCAAGAAGTTATGAACCTGCAAAGCCTGTTTGTCTTCCTGGGGGACCCCATCCCTGGGCAGAGCTGGGGCAGGTTTTTTCCCTTAAACTTTATCTTCCCCTTCCCTGGCTGCTCATGTCTATCATTCTCCCTAACATCCCCAACACAGTGATAATGTAAGAGAAGCAGCACATTTACATGAAAATGGTTGGCAGTTGCTTATTAGATGGGATATGAATATATAAAAACATACATGTAAATGATTCCAAATTTATCCAGCATTTTAGTTCATGCTTCGGAATATTGTGGTAACTGAAATTGTTAAGTGCCTGCACTTAAATTTTTTTAAATAATTGGCTTGCCTGTTAAAAGCAGTTCTGAATATAACGGGTTCAAAGGGAAGATTATTTTTTATAGTTCTATGATTTTTTTTTCTTAGGAAAATTCTTACAGAGCCTGTTGTGGTTTTTAATAAATTACTGCACTCATTGATGAATTTCGGAAGTGGACAACCTTGTTTTATAAGTATTCATGTAATACAGCTTGGATTTGATGAATGTGATTCCTAATTCTCCTGCATCTGGCTCTTTAAGACCTCCTGCCAGGAAACTCAAAGCCTCAGGCCTCTTTCCTAAGAAATCAGGGAATCTGCAGTAGAGATTGCCTCAGAATCAAGTATTTGATGCTTAAATTGGCAGCTTTTCCCTTTCCAGTGTTTGCAGTCAATCATTCAGATTTATTAAATGGCTCCATACCTAAATCATAAAAGCTGGGTGGAGAACCAATGACAACTTGGGCATTTTCCTCTTAACTTGGTGTTAAGCTTAAGAGGCTTACGCAGAATGTCTGTGGGCTTAGCAGAGAGGAAACTTGTCCTTTAAAATATACACATATACGCTTGGGCTGAATTTTAACTCAATAAGAAATAGGGTGTTTTGGAAACTCTTTAATATATTATCCATTTGATTTTACATAGGATTTCATTTTAGATTAATGCATCAAAGAGGAAGTAAGGGTGAATATGGACACCATTCATACTTTAAAAGAGGAGCTACCAACAAAAGAAATAGCAGGCTTTTTGATGTGCCAAATAAATCTGGGCCAGGTAACCACAAAACAAGAGAGACTAGACAATTAAATGGCAACATCTCCCAGGCACTTGATGACCCAAACGAAACAGTGCGGCCTGTGTCTTAGATATCTAAATTTGTTCTTTAGTCTGTGTATAAAAATAGCAAAAATAATCACATTGTTACTTTAAATGTGTGTAGGGCCTTCTAATCTAAGAAGTAGCCTTTAAATGCATTGCCAAGATGGCGCTCGCCAGATGAGCATGGGGTGGTGCCCAGGCATTTTGGCGGACTATGACGTTAGTCTACCTGTGTTCCGGGTATCTCCCTATTGGTGGCGTGAGTCTTCCATGAACGTGATCAGCTCGTGGACACCGTTTGCTTGCATTATGTGCCTTCCTGTGTGAAGAGCTTGTGACTGCTTGAGCTTTATGCTGATTGGCCCATTAATGTTATATATACTCTGCTGTTTCCGCAATAAACGAGTTCCTGTTTTGACTGAGCTCCCTGTCGTGTCTGTTTGTCTCCGGTTTAGGCCTAGGGGCCGGAGGCTGGTGATCGGGCAGACAGTTGGCACTCACCCTTCCTGGTCCTGGCTTGCCGGGGCATGTCTCCCCCTTCCCCTTCTCTCTGCAGGTTCGGAGGGGGCTCGGGGAAGGCTAAAAACCCCGACATTTGACGCCCAACGTGGGGCACGAAAGGACGGATGAAAACCGAAAGTATCGGCGGATTGGGCCAAGTGTATACCTGGGTGAGTACCCCCCCGAAAAAATGGGGCAGGCAACTTCTAAAGGATGACGAGACTTATGCTTAAGAGCTGAGGGTTAGAACTATTAGACCCTCAAGCTGAGAGAGTTTGGACCACCCTTGTAAGGGTGGCAACCTGGATCCCTGTCGGTGACCTTTTTAATTGGTCCACTTGGGACCGTTTGGAGCAACTGGTCCAAAAAGTGGAAATAAATCAAGGGGAAGATCCCTCTTTGGGAGTCTACCCCACCTTGTCAGCCCTTAAGGCATGCTTTGGGTGTCCCCGGCCCTCACCGTCCTGCCTAGTGGCCCCACCCAATCGGGGAAATAAAAAGCAACCTGTAAAGGAAGGCCATAAGCCACCCTCGAGAGAGGCCCTGCCCCCATCTCCGGAAAGGGAATGGGAATGCTTTGCGGAAGAACGTTTTAAGCGACCTAAGAAAATTTATCCCTCATTGCCTAGACCTGACTCTGACCCTTGGGCTAGCGTGGACCCACCCAAGCCACCAGCGTGGGGGCCTTTAGATCCTGACCCTCCACCTTCCCATTACCAGGCTTTTCCTGTAAATGTTAACCCCAGCAGAAATCGGCTCAATGCGTGGTATCCCTGGGAGCACCAAGACCTCAAGGAACTTAAAAAAGCAGTCTCTGAGGATGGGCCTAATTCTCCTTGGGCCGAAGCCAACCTCCAGGGACTAGCACACCAACCCTGTACCACTCAAGATTGGAAGAGTTTAACCAAGGCAATTCTCCCTGGTCCCATGTTTCTCAAGTGGTGTGCCTTCTTTAAGAAAGAATGCCATGTTCAAGCGGAGAGAAGCCAATCTGCCAATCCTCCCATCCCTATAACATTTGGGATGCTCTCTGGGACTAATGATCAGTTTGCTACAGGGCTCCAGCAGGCGGCTATCCCCACCCCTTATCAGGAGCAAGTGAGAGCCCTGGGGCTAGCGGCTTGGAAAAAGTTAGAGGAAGGCCCTTTGGAGCCACCAATCTCCAGAATTACCCAGAGGGCTAATGAGGATCTCCCCTCCTTTGTAGACAGAGTTGAAAAAAGTTTACAGCGCAAATTCCCCCCAGGCCCCTTGTGGGACCAATTTGTTAAAATGTTAGTCTGGGAAGGGATGACTTCAGATCACAAATTAGCCTGTGCTGGATTAAAAGAGTGGTCCATGGAAAAATGGACTGTTGCTACTAAAGATGTGGGGACCCGAGCCCACCAGTCGCAGGCCCTGGTGGCTGCCTTACAGGCGCAGGCCACCTCCCTGACAGAGACTTTAACATCTGCCCTCTCCCTCCGCCCTTTTGGGAGCGTGATCCCCCATCCAAGAGTCAGAGATAATAAAGCATGCTCCAGGTGAGGCTCGAGCTGGCAGACTCTGCATTGCTCTGCCTGTGCTGCTGTGTGGGTGCCGCGCGCTGGCCGATTGTGCCACTGCAGCTCCTACAACAAGCACAAGATCTTCATGATCTTACTCATCTTAATTAGAGAGGTTTACATCACAGGTTTCCTTCCATCCCTATCAAAGATTTAAAAAGGATTGTCAGAACCTGCAAATCTTGCCTGCTGTTTTTGCAAGTCCTGCCCCTCCAATCCCCTGGAGTTAACCAGAGAGGCCTCAAACCAAATTGCCTTTGGCAAACTGATGTTACTCACTATGCTGCCTTTGGAAAACTGAAATTTGTATTTGTCTCAGTTGACACATACTCCCATGCCTGCTGGGCTACTGCCCATACAGGAGAAAGAGCCAAACATGCACAAAGCCACTTCTTGCAATGCTTTACTATTTTAGGGATTCCTCACCAAGTGAAGACTGAAAATGGTCCATGCTTCACTAGTAAGGCTCTACAGAACTTCTTTCTCAGGTGGCACATAAGCCACACCACAGGGATCCGTCACAATCCCCAAGGCCAAGCAATTGTCGAGAGACATAATAAGCCCCTTAAAGCCATGTTACAAAAACAAAAAGGGGGAACAAGCCCCCATGACCAGTTAAGAATGGCACTCTCACTCTAAATATTTTAAAATTTTCAAAAAATCAGCCCCTAACAGCTTTTCAAAGACATTGGACTAATCAAAAGCCTTATACTAAGATTGAGGTACGCTGGAAAGATCCACTTAACAGGGCAATGGCGTGGACCAGATCCCCTCATAAGTTTAGGCAGAGGGTTTGGATACATATTCCCTATAGGGAACCCAAACCCGATCTGGGTCCCTGCACACAATTTGAAATTTTGCCCGCAGGTGGACGATGACCAAGACCCCAGAACAAGCCAAACCTCTATCTAATAAAGACAGCCCAAGAGTGCCATCCACTCTTGAGGGGTTCCCTGTGTTTTCTCTCCCCTAGGGAATGTGCCCGCTGCACCGCCCCTAGTGGACGTTCTGCTTGCTGGTGACCGGCCTCCTCATCATTACCCTGCTTGCTACTGTTACTGAGTTGATTCTCCAGAACCTCCTGGAAGACTTGAAACACGACAACCTCACAAAAGACTGAAGGGTTACCCATAGACTTCTGCTGATTCTTCCAGGTCCTTGTATTGTTAATAAGCTGTCTGAGTTCATAAAAAACAGGATGAATGCTGTACATCTCATGGTGCTTAAGCAGCAGTACCAGTCCCTGTGCAATCCTGCATGGGAACCATATGAAAATGGCCTTGACTATCAAGAAACTGTAGTCCCATAACCATAATAGAGTTCTGCTCTAAAGGTTTTGCCGTGTTAATGAGTTTTTTTACAAATGCCTAAATTGTCAAAATAGATTTCCTTGTTCGTCAAATATGTCCTATAATTGCCTGACTAATGCCGTTATGCATTTGTATTTCTGTACAACTCTGTAAAATCATGTGCTGACTCCCCATCTGCGTGTACTACAAGTAAATTGTCATGTATATTGTGATTCTATCCAAAAAATATAGCTGCTGGCTGTCCTCTCTTTTATATTTTATCTCCCTGTTGGGTCCGAATAGGTGGCTGGTTAGCCAGAGACGGGTAAGATTCCTCACGGGAGGGACTACCTAAGACAGGCACAGTCGCAAGGGACCTCAGGTGAGCAACGTGGGGGCCAATTGAGGTGAGGCATAGAACCTCACCCCCCCAGCTGAGAGAGAGACATTGTCTGTGAATGCCACAGACCAAGCCCAGCTATTTATTATTCTAACACCTTCCATAAATACATGCACATGCATCTCTGGTACGTAAAACAAAAAAAGGGGAAATGTAGGGCCTTCTAATCTAATAAGTAGCCTTTAAATGCATTGCCAAGATGGCGCTCGCCAGATGAGCATGGGGTGGTACCCAGGCATTTTGGCAGACCATGATGTTAGTCTACCTGTGTTCCTGGTATCTCCCTATTGGTGGCGTGAGTCTTCCACGAACGTGATCAGCTTGTGGACACTGTTTGCTTGCATTATGTGCCTTCCTGCGTGAAGAGCTTGTGACTGCTTGAGCTTTATGCTGATTGGCCCATGATTGTTATATATACGCTGCTGTTTCTGGAATAAACGAGTTCCTGTTTTGACTGAGCTCCCTGTCGTGTCTGTCTCTGGTTTAGGCCTAGGGGCCGGAGGCTGGTGATCGGGTGGACAGTCGGCACTCACCCTTCCCGATCCTGCCTTGCCAGGGCGTGTCTCCCCATTCCCGTTCTCTCCGCAGATTCGGAGGTGGCTCGGGGAAGGATAAAAACCCCGACAAATGTGTTTTCTTTATTCTTTTTTAAAAATAATTTATTTTGGTCTCATTATACTACAATTACATGTGCAATATTATGGTTATTAAACTACCCCCTTCATCAGGTCCCCCCCACCAACCCCATTACAGTCACTGTCCATCAGCATAGTGAGATGCTATAGAATCACTACTTGTCTTTTTTGAGTTGTACAGCCCTCCCCATGCACCCCCAATATTACATCTGCAAACCGTAATGCCCCTTTTTCCCTCTGACCCCTTCCTTCCCACCCATCTTCCCCAGTCCCTTTCCCGTTGGTAACTATTAGTCCGTTCTTGGGTTCTGTGAACCTGCTGCTGTTTTGTTCCTTCAGTCTTTTTCTTTGTTCTTATACTCCACATATGAATGAAATCATCTGATACTTGTCTTTTTCGGCTTGGCTTATTTCACTGAGGATAATACCCTCTAGCTCCATCCATGTTGTTGCAAATGGTAGGATTTGTTTTCTTCTTAGGTTGAATAATATTCCACTGGGTATATGTACCACATCTTCTTTATCCATTCATCTACTGATGGACACTTAGGTTGCTTCCATTTCTTGGCTATTGTAAATAGTGCTGTGATAAACATAGGGGTGCATATGTCTTTTTCAAACTGCGCTGCTCTAGTCTTAGGGTTAATTCCAAGTAGTGGAATACCTGGGTCAAATGGTATTTCTATTTTGAGTTTTTTGAGGAACCTCCATACTGCTTTCCACAATAGTTGAACTAATTTGCATTCCCACCAGCAGTGTAGGAGGGTTCCCTTTTCTCCACATCTTCGCCAACATTTGTTGTTTGTGTTTTGGATGTTGGCCATCCTCACTGGTGTGAGGTGATATGTCATTGTGGTTTTAATCTGCATTTCTCTGATGATTAGCAATGTGGAGCATCTTTTCATGTGCCTGTTGGTCATCTGAATTTCTTCTTTAGAGAAATGTCTATTCATGTCCTCTACCCATTTCTTAATTGGATTATTTGCTTTTTGTTTGTTGAGGTGCCTGAGTTCTTTATATATTTTGGTTGTCAACCCCTTATCGGATACGTCATTTATGAATATATTCTCCCATACTATAGGATCTCTTTTTGTTCTATTGATGGTGTCCTTTGCTGTATAGAAGCTTTTCAGCTTGATATGGTCCCAGTTGTTCATTTTTGCTTTTGTTTCCCTTGCCCTGGGAGATATGTTCATGAAGAAGTCACTCATGTTTATGTCCAAGAGATTTTTGCCTATGTTTTTGTCTAAGAGTTTTATGGTTTCATGACGTACATTCAGGTCTTTGATCCACCTTGAGTTTACCTTTGTGTATGAGGCTAGACAGTAGTCCAGTTTCATTCTCTTACATGTAGCTGTCCAGTTTTTCCAACACCAGCTGCTGAAGAGGCTGTCATCTCCCCATTGTATATCCAAGGCTCCTTTATTAAATATTAATTGACTGTATATATTTGGGTTAATGTTTGGATTTTCTGCTCTGTTCCACTGGTCTGTGGGTCTGTTTCTGTGCCAATACCAAATTGTCTTGATTATTGTGGCTTTGTAGTAGAGCTTGAAGTCAAGGAGCGTGATTCCTCCTGTTTTATTCCTCCTTCTCAGGATTGCTTTGGCTATTCGGGGTCTTTTGTAGTTCCATATGAATTTTAGAACTATTTGTTCAGGTTTATTGAAGAAAGCCATTGTCATTTTGATAGGGATTGCATTGAATCTGTAGGTTGCTTTAGGTAGTATAGCCATTTTTGACAATATTTATTCTTCCTAGCCAAGAGCGTGGGATGCATTTCCATTTGTTAGTGTCCTCTTTAATTTCTCTTAGGAGTGTCTTGTAGTTTTCAGAGTACAGGTCTTTCACTTCCTTCGTAAGTTTATTCCCAGGTATTTTATTCTTTTGGATGCAATTGTGAATGGAATTGCTTTTCTGATTTCTCTTTCTGTTAGATCATCATTAGTGTATAGGAAAGCAACAGATTTTTGTGTGTTAATTTTGTATCCTGCAACTTTGCTGAATTCAGATAATAGTTCTAGTAGTTTTGGAGTGGAGTCTTTAGGGTTTTTAATGTACAGTATCATGTCATCTGCAAATAGTGACAATTTGACTTCTTCGTTACCAATCTGGATGCCTTGTATGTCTTTGTTTTGTCTGATTGCCATGGCTAGGACCTCCAGTACTATGTTGAATAACAGTGGAGAGAGTGGGCATCCCTGTCTTGCTCCTGATCTTAGATGAAAAGCTTTCAGCTTCTCGCCATTAAGTATGATGTTAGCTGTGGGTTTGTCATATATGGCCTTTATGATGTTGAGGTACTTGCCGTCTATACCCGTTTTGCTGAGAGTTTTAATCATGAATGGATGCTGAATTTTGTCAAGTGCTTTTTCAGCATCTATGGAGATGATCACGTGGTCTTTGTTCTTCTTTTTGTTGATGTGGTGGATGATGTTGACGGATTTTCGAATGTTGTACCATCCTTGCATCCCTGGGATGAATCCCACTTGATCATGGTGTCTGATCCTCTTGATGTATTTTTGAATTTGGTTTGCTAATATTTTGTTGAGTATTGTTGCATCTACGTTCATCAGGGATATTGGTCTGTAATTTTCTTTTTTGGTGAGGTCTTCGCCTGGTTTTGGTATTAGAGTGATGCTGGCTTCATAGAATGAGTTTGGAAATATTCCCTCCTCTTGTATTTTTTGGAAAACTTTAAGGAGAATGGGTGTTATTTCTTCTCTATATGTCTGGTAGAATTCAGAGGTGAATCCATCTGGTCCGGGGGTTTTGTTCTTGGGTAATTTTTTGATTACCGATTCAATTTCATTGCTGGTTATTGGTCTGTTTAGTTTTTCTGTTTCTTGTTTGGTCAGTGTTAGAAGGTTGTATTTTTCTAAGAAGTTGTCCATTTCTTCTATGTTTTCCAGCTTGTTAGCATATAGATTCTCATAATATTCTCTTATAATTCTTTGTATTTCTGTGGGATACGTCGTGATTTTTCCTTTCTCATTTCTGATTCTGTTTATGTGTGTGGACTCTCTTTTTCTCTTAATGAGTTTGGCTAGGGGTTTATCTATTTTGTTTATTTTTTCAGAGAACCAGCTCTTGGTTTCATTGATTTTTTCTATTGTCTTATTCTTCTCAATTTTATTTATTTCTTCTCTAATCTTTATTATGTCCCTCCTTCTGGTGGCTTTGGGCGTCATTTGTTCTTCTTTTTCCAATTTCAGTAATTGTGTCTTTAGACTATTCATTTGGGAATGTTCTTCTTTCTTTAGATAGGCCTGGATTGCAATATACTTTCCTCTAAGAACTGCCTTTGCTGCATCCCACAGAAGTTGTGGCTTTGTGTTGTTGTTGTCATTTGTCTCCATATACTGTTTGATTTCTGTTTTGATTTGGTCATTAACCCATTGATTAATTAGGAGAATGTTGTTAAGTCTCCATGTATTTGTGAGCCTTTTTGATTTCTTTCGAAAATTTATTTCTGGTTTTATACCTTTATGATCTGAGAAGTTGGTTGGTAGGATTTCAATATTTTTGAAATTACTGAGGTTCTTTTTGTGGCCTACTATGTGGCCTATTCTGGAAAATGTTCCATGTGCACTTGAGAAGAATGTGTATCCTGCTGCTTTTGGGTGCAGAGTTCTGTAGATATCTGTTAGGTCCATCTGTTCTAGTGTGTTGTTCAGTGCCTCTGTGTCTTTACTTATTCTCTGTCTGATTGATCTGTCCTCTGGAGTGAGTGGTGTGTTGAAGTCTCCTAAGATGAATACATTGCTGTCCATTTCCTCCTTTAATTCTGTTAGTATTTGTTTCACATATGCCGGCGCTCCTGTGTTGTGTGCATATATATTTATAATGGTTATACCTTCTTGTTGGACTGACCCCTTTATCATTATGTAATGTCCTTCTTTATCTTTTGCTACTTTCTTCGTTTTGAAGTCTATTTTGTCTGATACAAGTACTGTAACACCTGCTTTTTTCTCTTTGTTGTTTGCATGAAATATCTTTTTCCATCCCTTCACTTTTAGTCTGTGTGTATCTTTGGGTTTGAGGTGAGTCTCCTGTACACAGCATATAGATGGGTCTTGCTTTTTTATCCATTCAGTAACTCTGTGTCTTTTGATTGATGCATTCAGTCCATTTACATTTTGGGTGATTATTGATAGATATGTACTTATTGCCATTGCTGGCTTTAGATTTGTTGTTATGAAAGGTTAAAGGATTGCTTCTTTACTATCTAACAATCTAACTTAACTTTCTTGTTAAGTTTTTGTAAACACCGTCTGATGTTTCTTTATTTCTCTCCCTTCTTATTCTTCCTCCTCCATTCTTTATATACCAGGTGTTTTATTCTTTGCCTTTAGTTAGTGTTTGTATGGTCTGCTTTCTTTGCTATGATTTTATTTTCTCTGGTGACCTCTTTTTAGCCTCAGGGTGCTTCCATCTAGAGCAGTCCGTTTAAGTTATCCTGTAGTGGTGGTTTATGAGAGGCAAACTGTCTCAACTTTCGTTTGTCTGGAAATTGTTTAATCCCTCCGTCATATTTAAGTGATAATCGTGCTGGATACAATATTCTTGGTTTGAGGTCCTTCTGTTTCATTACGTTAAATAAATCATGCCATTCTCTTCTGGCCTGTAAGGTTTCTGTTGAGAAGTCTGATGATAGTCTAATGGGTTTTCCTTTGTAGGTGATCTTTTTTCTCTCTCTGGATGCCTTTAATACCTATCCTTGTCTTTGATCTTTACCATTTTAATTATTATATGTCTTGGTGTTGTCCTCCTTGGGTGTCTTGTGTTGGGAGATCTGTGGAATTCCATGGACTGTGAGACTAATTCCTTCCCCAGCGAGGGAAAGTTTTCAGCAGTTATTTCTTCAAAGACACCTTCTATCCCTTTTTCTCTCTCTTCTTCCTCTGGTACTCCTATAATGCTAATAGTGTTCTGTTTGGTTTGGTCACACAGTTCTCTTAATATTCTTTCATTCCTAGAAATCCTTTTATCTCTCTCTGCCGCAGCTTCTCTGTTTTCCTGTTCTCTGATTTCTATTCCATGAACAGTTTCTTGCATCACATCCAGTCTGCTGTTAAACCCATCAATTGCTTGTCTGATTTCTGCATTGTCTTTCCTCACTTCCCTCACTTCTTCCCTCAGCTCTTGCACATTTCTCTGTAGATCCATCAGCATGGTTATGACTTTTGTTCTGAATTCTTTTTCAGGAAGACTGTGCATTTCCATCCCTTCAGGCTCCCTCTCTGGGTTGTCTGGTTGATCTTAGTCTGGACCATATTACTCTGTCTTTTCATGGCTATGGAAGTGGTCACTGGTAGTTGCCACGTATGTCAGCTGGGCTCTTTAAGACTTTAAAGAGAAAAAGAGAAAAAAAAGAGGACGAAAGAAAGAAAGAAAAAGAACAAAAGAAAGAAAAGAAAAGAAAAAAGAAAGAGAAGAAAAAACAGAAAACAAAAGAAAACAAAAAAACAAATGAAACAAAACAAAGCAAAACAAAAAAATGCCCACCGGGAGTCGATTCTGTGGGGATGTTGTAGGGCGCTCTGTTGCTCCACTATTCCACAGCCGTGGCCGTGCTGCAGGGCCCTTTATAGCTCTAGCCAGGATGGGAACAAATGGGAGGCTGTTGATCTTTGTGGAAAGTTTAAGTGCGGCCCCCTTTTCCCAGTCACCAGCTAAGGGGTCCAAAACTCCCCAGGACTCCCAGCCTGTTGGGTTGAGTGTGCCGGGGCAATCTGGCTCCTCCACTGGGCTCCTGTCTCTTTAAGACTGCTGAAAAAAAGCGCGCGGCTTTTTTTTTCCTTCCCTGGAGCCGGCTGCAAGCACCCTGGCACGTTCCCCGCTCATATCCTGCACCCTCCCTCTCTCCAATCTCCGCTACACCGTGCAATGTGTGTCAGCACTCCCCGCGCGGATCACCGGGGCTGGTTATTTAGCGGGGTGTACTTCCACTCCCTCCAGGCTCTGAATCCTTTCCTCCCGCCAGTGCACTGGGGTGGGTGAGTGCTCAGGTCCCGCTGAGTCATGGCTCTGTATCTTACCCGCCTCGTGGGGTGCCCTGTCCTCTCAGGTGTAGCTGCACTCTGTGCGCCTTCCTGTGTATTCTGGTCTGTCTTTTAAGAATAGTTGTATTTGCTGTATTTTCATAGATATATATAGTTTTGGGAGGAGATTTCTGCCACCCTGCTCATGCCACCATCTTCCCGGAGGTCTAAATGTGTTTTCATACAAACCATAAATTACGAGATTTGGAAAGGGAAAAGTGGGTATTCTCATGCCACGTTTTACCTGTTTGTTTGCAGTCAGGGAGTAACAGAGGAAAGGAGTGCAGGCCCCCTGCTTTTTCTCCTATTACAAAAGCTGGAGTAGTTAGTTAAGGAATAAGGAAATTATATTTTAAAGCACCTCCACAGGTACAGTGAAGTAATTTTTAATCAGGTTCTAAGATGTGTCATTTAATGCTATTAATATGTTGATATTTAATACTTACATTTCAAATAATTATTTCTCTATTATAGCATTATTATACAATATGTAATATTGTATATTATATATCTCCAAAATTTGCCTACAGTCTTTATTCAGGACAAGGTTTCTAAAATACTGTGCGTCATATCATCCCAATTAAAATTCTCACTAAAGTCCCTATGAGACAGGGACTGTGGGTGTAGTCAGATGGGGGAGGGCATCCGGAAAATGCAAGGCAGAATATTTGCAGTGAGAGCAATGTAACTACATGCAAGGAAACCCCCTACCAAAACTCTGTGTTAAACATTAAGCCCTAGGGTCATTCTTCAGTAAGATCAGTTAATGTTCCGCAGATAAAGAAGAGTAGCATATGTTTTTATTATGCTAATCATTTGTAATCATGTGTAAGATTGACTTTAGCATGCTAAAAGGCCCAGGCCTATGTGCTCTTTCCTTTTTCAGATCTGATGAAGTGGTTTTGCAAACTTGGCAACTAATTTAGCATGCAGACCCAGCTGTAAACAATGTAATAAAAAGCAAGAAGGATTCCACCTTAAAGATAAGATTGCACTTAACTTACTCTTTAGCAAACAATGCCTCAGCCCACGTTGGGGTCAGGCTGAGCATGTGGCCTTGTTTCATATGCCCCCAGACCAAGATGCTGGTATCTTGCAGAGAAATAAACAGAGCAGGAGGTTACTTGTATCAAGTTACTTGTAAATATCCTTGCCCCTAAGTTTTTTCATGTTCTCGAAAAATCCTCATCTGCCTATAAAACCCCTAGACAATGCACCACACCGGACTCTCTTGTCCCTCATGCCAGGAGCTCTGTCCTTTCATTTTATTTCTAAATAAAAGCCTGTACCTTGCTCTCCTACCTTGACTGTTTGCTAAGCTCATTCTTCGGCTTTGTGAACAAGAACCCCGGCATCACCTACTTTACTTGAAAAACATAGTTTCTTTATTGTGGCTTGGAAGTCAAGGACTCTTCTGTCTGCTGCTAACCTATCTTTCCACCCTCATGTCCACCAGGCCCCCAACTTTCTCTGCTACATGCCACCCCTTCTTATCTATTCCCTGAATTCCCATCTGAATTCACAGTAGCTACCTACCCTTTTCTTGCTCTGGCCCCTTCTTCCCCTCTGGATTCCTTTTCTTGCCTTTATTTTACCTTTATATTTGTGTGATCGTTTCTCTGACTCTGGGCCCCGGTCAGATTTCACTGCCCTGCCCTAACAGGGCTGACTTAGTGTGTCCCTCTTCTCTTGGGGAGTTGAGTGCCCTGCACTACCTGTTGCCCAATGTCCCCATTGTTTCACATAATTTTCCCAGTTTTGTAGTTAAGGCAGGAGAGTAAATCCAGTTTCCGTTACTCGGTCATAACCAGAAGCAGAAATCTAACTTGACCCTTTTCATTTCTGTAAATCCTAGTTCAGCTATCACATCCCTATTCAAAGTTTGTGAATCCCTTTTCTGCCCAAGAGAACTGATTGTGACTTCATCTACAGTCTGCCAGTTTTCACTTCTGCCCACTTTATAGCACATATATGGTCCCTGCTGCATTATTCTCTGAGGTTTACAAGTCACTTCTCCATAAATTGTAAGGTCCTTGAGAGCAGAATCCAGGGCACACCCTTTTTTAAATCCCTCATTTGCTCATAACAAAATGTGTAATGCATAGACAGTCCTTAATAAAAGCCAAGTGAATGAATAGATAAAGTGTCTCAGGCATTTATAGTAGGTTAATGTTAATTAATATGTGCAAATGGGGGCCTGGGCATAACACTGCAGATGGATGAAGTACCTTTTCCCATATCTGCCTTCACTCTGCTTTCCCCCTTCAGTCTTTCTGCACAGTTTCTCCAGTGACAGGTCATTACATTTGTAGATACCAAAATCCAAAGGGAACCATAATCTCAGATATAAGATGAAGGTTAATTATATCCTTGACAAGTAGGATGTGTAATCACAAATAAAGTAAAATTTAATGAAACTACAAGGTGTTAAATTTTGAAAGTAAGCCACATACCCTGATAGAAATGGCTGGAACCAAGTAGGATCAGAAAGAGCCGTAGTGAATGACAAGTTAAAAATGTGTCAAAATGAAGTCTCCCATTGTTATAAGATGCTGTGTAAGAATGGCAAAGATCATTATCCTTTTATAGTCATAATTATAAGCCCTTATAAAATTCTGTGGCATTTTTTGAGGTCTGTTTTAAGAGTGTTAGCAAATACAGTGTTTTCAGAAAGAAGGAAGCTTAAAAATGCCACAGTAGAGCCCATGAAGAAACTTTATTCTTTTTTTCCTATTTGCTTTTTTTATTTTCCTGCCAGAACAAGGGGCATATACAGAAAATTAACATGTTGTGACAAAGAAAATATGCAAATAAAAAGGAACAACCACTGCCTATAATTGAAACAAAAACAATACCATAGTATTTCGAGTCAGTAAATGAAAACCATGATAGACTTACTCCCATTCAGCAGGGTTTCAATGGGCACTGTAGGAACTGCTTTGGAGGCACATACAAAAGAATGTTTAGCATTCAAATAGCTCTTTTGACTTTTCAGCATGTTATGAATATATAATATCACTTAAGCCTCACAGCTATTTTGTGAAATATTCTTTTCATTTTATAGATGATAACATTGAATAGTTCCAGAGAAATGAATCCTATTTAAACTGGTAGCTAATTAGCAGCATAGTTTAGGCAAATACACAGGTCTCTTTAATAGTATGTTGAACAAACGGTGATCTCAAGTGCATGAATATATATACGAGTGCTTTGAAAGCATCAACGTGCTATAAAATGGAAGGTGGTAAAAATTTTTGTCCATGGTCTGGAGATTGGTGTTGGAGTTCTCACAGAAGAATGTGCAGCTGTTAATTTGAAACTTTTTGTTTTGTATCAGCCTGAGTCTGCAAACAGCTGGGGCTGCAGCCTTGTATTGTCTTTTCGTGTCTGTGTGTCTTTTGTGTTATTCTTTATTCTCTAGAAATTTCCCTATCATCCCACACTGAGAACAACTTACAGCAACATTTGGTGAGCCAGCCAGGAGAGGACTCTGGAATTTTGCGTGGGACCAAGAATAAAGAAACCAAAAGGGTAAGCCCCTGTTGTCATAGGGAAACAACTTGAGGGACTTCCGGGAAAAAGAAAAAAGGAAATATATTATGGGGAACATCCCATCTATGAAGGAGGATTATATAAAACTCCTCCGAGGATTATTATGCTCTATGGGCATCCAGCCCAAAGAAAAAAATGCTTATTTCCTTGTTTGATCATGTAGAAAAGAAATGTTATTGGTTTAATTTTCAAGAAAAGGCCAAATTAACTTCTCTTGAATGGAGACGGGTGCTTAGGACCCTAAGAAGGCTCATTTTGGAGGTGACACTATGAATTTGAAATTATGGACTTTACGTAGCCAAATTTCACAAGCATTAGATATTCTGGAAGCTGAATCTGATGCATCCTCCACACATTCAGCTTCTAATTTATTAGACAGTAAAGGAATACAAACTGAGGCTGAATGTAAAGAGGAAGAACGGGTGTATGAGGATGATTGTTCTCAAAGCGGCATGTCTGATTCTGAGGACGATATTGAGGACTCACCTACTATATCTAAAAATATAGAACTTCTTTTTAAAAAGGTAGATGATATGTTAAAATATTGCAAAGACAAACTGATAAAGATCTTAATAAGAAAGGAATATATCCTGTTTTGCCTTCTCATACTGTAATACATTCTGACAAATCTTTTACACCCTCTGCACCTCCTCTTCCCGAAACTTCATCTAAAACAAATCAATAATCCTCTACTCCTCAAGTGTTTATGGTCCCACAGGCACCTAAACTGCAGTGGCAGGAAGATTTGCCTGACCACCATTTTTCTAATACGTATATATTTCCTATAACCTGACAGCCCGACTGGGTATCCACAAGGAGTGACTCTTTCTGTCTCTCTGACTTCCAGCCTGCTTTTTCAGGCTTCCCTAGCCTCTGAGTGAGGCAAGGGAGGGTTCCTAACTTTCTTCTAACTTCATCAGTTTCACGGAACCTGATGCCCACCACTACAAGATAAGAGATTGCTCTTATTCCTGACTAAATGCTGTACTCTTTATCTCATAAAATGTGTCTGAGTACCCGTTAGCCACTTAAAAAATAATTAGTGTCAGCTACCAGTTTTCAATCTCTAATTGGAGAGGCTTGGCCCCTGAAAGAAGTATGCAATATAAGTTTATGCAGCTAAATATATCTTGCCACAAGAAAAGAAAATAGTCAAAAATCCCGTGAACTACTACAATATGGAACTAGTTTTCTAAATTCTTTTAGTGAAAATCTATTCTACTTCCTGGGTTCATCATTATCTTCAAAAATTTGAGAGATTTTTAAACTAGACCCCCTGAAACAGAAGAAATTTATCTTCTGCAATAGAGCCTGTCTTTAAATAACTAGTGCTAGAATTGTACTTGCATTTCATTTCCATCCCCCAGGACAAACACAGTCCCTATCAATACAGAGCCTTCATTGGCTCCTTTTAGTCTGGGACCATCTAAAACTTAACCCAGTTATGTAAACTGCTTGCCTTTAGAGTGTATTCTTGAAAACTGATATAGTTTTAGTGAAATAAGCTAAAAGGAAAGAAAGCAATTAAATATCAGCAATTCAAATCTTTATATCAGTTTGTCTGTGTATATGTTCTTTTATGAAAAATATTGCTAACTATAATTATTATGTCTCAGTCTGTATGTTTGTCTAAGTGTGTAAATGAAAAATGTTTTTCTACCTCCAGATGGTATTAATAAAATTAGTTTAAAAACAAGCACTTGTGAAAATTGGGCATTCTGAAACGTCCAAGAAATTCTAATGAAAGATATTAAGCATTAATGCTAATTTAAGTTTAACTGAAACGGACATGTCCTTATAGTTATCAGCTGCCTAAGTTTACTTAAAGTCATTTATGTTGATGTTATCTGTTAAATCTTTCAAACAGATGCTTAAAGAAAGGCTTGTCTTTGTCTAATGTCTAATCAAAGTTTTATAAGTAATCTAGCATAATTGCTAAAGAGTTTAAACAAGTATAACAAAATGAATATCTTAATAATAGTAATAGTATATTAATGTATAACAGTGTGTATATCTGCAGTCTAAGAATTTTTGAGGTAACCAAAATTCTTAGAGTTTTGCTAAGTTATATAAAGATGTTTTATGCTCAGTAAAAAATTGTGCTGTAAGGCACATTTTCAGAAATGATAAAAAGTGTTCATAAATGTATCAATCTAAGGAATGTTGGTGTAACAGTTTATAATAGCTTGTTTTTCAGTGTTCATTGAAGGTTAAGGTACCTAATGTTTTTAAGTTCTAATTAAAACTACTTAATATAATAAGGAAAACATTTCTGTAATACAACTGTTTATTTAAAGAAAGGGAACACTGAATGTAAAAAAAATTATAGAAACTTTATAGAAAAATTGATGTAGTCATGTTATATGCAATTAAAGCAAATAAGTCAATATTAAGTACACAGCAAAACTAGAAGTTTTTGTTTGTTAGAGGAACAAAAGTTTATTAGTCTACCTTTAATATTGTAAGATTGCAGAAAGTTTTCTAATTGTTTATCAAAGCAATTTCTCATGCTTAAAGTCTCAATGAGTTATCTGAGTATTAAATATATATATATATAAAATAATAAGATCTTAATATTAAAAGGACTGTAAGCTGGGTGCTGTTAACAACTGAGTAACCTGTGTTTGCCTTTAAGCATTTTTATTGTCATTCTAGTTAAATAATAAGTGTTAATAACCTATAATTCTATTTAGGCAAATGCCTTAAAAACTTTCTTTTTGACAACTTTCCAAAATCAAATTCAAAAAGGTGCTTTTTACCTCTAATTAACTCTGATATTTTCCAGAGGGCCCCTGGAACATGTCAGAGGAATTTTTTTCTCCTCATTGGGGAAAGTATTTGGCTAATTTGGCTTATTTATCTAATATATAATTGCCTGGAAAACACTGTCAAAGGGAATGATGCTAAACTTTGTTACTGAATGTTTTGTGTTACAAAAATATTCAGATTTTCTTATGTCAACTGTCTTATACTAAGCTCTCATCAGATCTTTAGCTATTGTCATTTGTAAGTCTTATAATTTATAGTCACTAGTTTACTACTCCTAAACTAGTAAAGAACTAGATTTCAGCAGAACAGGTATTACGTAGGATTAAGTAAACTAAAGAAAATAATTTTGTGGCTTTTGTTTCAAATGTTGCTGATAAAGTGTTTTAAGCTTTTTCTCTTAAGCTGACAACAGTTTAGTAAATGACAATACCTTTGTAAGCAGAATTGAAACATTTATCTTTCTCTCTACTTGATCCCTCCAGAATTTAAAACTCTCACTGACTATTTTTATATTTCATGGCAGTATGTTTATTTGCATAAGTTCAATAAGAATCTGCTTTCCTTGTAAGAGGACCAATTAAAAACACTGGTTATATTACCAAGGCTTTGACTGGAATGTTATTCCTGAGAGACACGTGTATAAACTCAGATTTGAACACACAACTTTAAGGAACTAAGGTTGACTTTATAAAGCCAACAAAGCCCCTTGGAAGAACTGGTCTGGTACCTTACTTACAGGGTTCCCAGCAGCCTTACCAGGTGAGTAAAGAAGGTCATTTCCTGGCAGGTACAGAAACCTCAGAAATGTCTTGGGAATCTCAAGAAGAGAGGAATTCACCCAAATCTACAGGTACTGCAGGCAAAACCTGATGGCAAGTCTGGTTTAGCTTTCTGGCCTTGAGTGGCCTTTAAAAGTCCACTCTAAAATTCCTTGTAAAAGGTTCCAGCAAAGCAAATTTAAAAGATCAATTGCTCTTCTTGCTGCACTTATGCAAATAATCAAGCCAAGGGTTAATTATTTTCTTAATCTGGTTACTTCTAATAAAAACGAGGGTGATTTTAGAAAAAAGTATTGTTTCAATAATGCAGCCTTATCTATACTAAATCCTAATATTAGTCATTGGGACGTAGACTAGATCCAGAATTCTAGTTTCCCCTAAAATATCTAGCTATGATTCTCCAGATGTTTTAGGTTTCTCCCATCATTTCAATTAAAATTTTACTATTTCTAGTCATCATATTCCATGCAGTCTTAATCTTGTCAAGTTGCTCCAAAAAGGAAAATCCAACTCCAAGTGTTGCTACTTAACCTAATAAAATGATTTGTTCTATCTTGCCTAGAAGCCATAAAACTACAAGTAGTAATAAAAATAGAACCCAAGATGGAAGCGCCAATCCTCTGAGGCCCTCTCAACTGACCACCGATGGAGACCTAACTGCACCCTTTATGCACCCCCTCTCAGCATGAAGCAGCCAGAGCAGTCGTCGCCCCCTTTCCCTAGCAGCAGTCAGAGTCTCTATCTTTAGAGTGGGGAATGAGATAGGGACCTTGGGCTTGGACAGAGTAGGGTGAGGGCCTCTGGAAGGAGCAAGGCGGGATGTTTGCAGTCAGAGCAATGTAACTACATGCAAGGAAACCCCCTACCGAAACTCTGTGTTAAACATTAAGCTCTAGAGTCTTTCTTCAGTGATCAGTTGAGTCTCTAAGGGCCAGGGGCGGCTTGGCCTGGAATGTTTGAGTGTTCCGCAGATGGGAGAGGGTGTCTCAGCATGGCCCATGACTTTGCTGTGGGCAGCCCTAGCAGGCAGACGGCGGCCCGGCCCACCTTGGGGGCAGGGCAGGTGGTACAGGTCCACACCCTAAGCCTTCTCTTCACATTATCAAGGTATATGTGGCATGGGATGCATCCTTCCTGCTCTGATAGATTATCCTGGAAATAGTCATGAAAGACTTCTCCGAGCTCTGCTGTCTGATTGCGACAACAACTTCAAGCTTTTAGATCCTGCCTCTGTTGCAGTTGCAGCGGCATTCATCCTGTTGGTTCCTAGACTTATCATTGGAATGCAAAAAGAAATATCTAAGCTGACCTGTGCATACAGTGAGACAATGAATTTGACTGTTTCTATATTATCTGAACTCAATCAAGGGCTAAGAGAAGTGCAAGTTACAGTGCTTCAGAATCGTGCTACCATAGATTATATGCTGTTAAAAGAACATATAAGATGTGAACAGTTTCCAGGAATGTGTTGTTTTAATTTGCCTGATTTTTCTGCTTTTGCTATGTATTTGTATTTCTATTCTCCTAGCGTGTGTATGGAGTGCAGTTGCTAATTTTTTAAAGCCAAAGCATGCTTGTGCTACTTTTCAAGAATTAACTTGAAGAAATAAGTGATTCCTTTTAAGTAACTTTTTGAAATCATATGCTGATTCCCCACCTGCATTTGCTGCAAGAATATAATCATGTATATTATGATTTTATCCAGAATTATAGCTGTTGGCTGTCCTCTCTTTTATATTTTATCTCCCTGCTTGGTCCCAGGAAGTGGCTGGTTAGCCAGAGACGGGTAAGATTCCTCACAGGAGGAACAACCTAAGACAGGCACAGTGGCAAGGCACCTCAAGTGAGCAACGTGGGGGCCAACTGAGGTGAGGCATAGAACCTCACCCACCCAGATGAGAGAGACATTCCCTGTGACAAGCTGTGTCACAGGTCAAGCCCAGCTAATCATTATTCTGGTACCTTTCGACAAATATATTTGTATTTATCCCTGTCATTTAAAATAAATAAAAAAGGGGGAAATGTTGGAGTTCTCACAGAAGAATGTGCAGCTGTTAATTTGAAGCTTTGTTTTGTGTCAGCCTGAGTCTGCAAACAGCTGGGGCTGCAGCCTTGTATTGTCTTTTCATGTCTGTGTGTCTTTTGTGTTATTCTTTATTCTCTAGAAATTTCCCTATCATCCCGCGCTGAGAACAATTTACAGCAACAGATTGGACCTCCTGAAAAAATGTTGCTGTGAATTACCATAAATTCCTTCAACACTCAGAAAAGAAAATACTTATTATTTTCTATGTTCTGGCACTAGGAATAGAAAAGACAAGACCTTTGTCCTCAGTCAACTGAATTAATGAATCGAAGAAAGCTTTTATTTCACTAAGTCATTGGGGGGTAAGCCAGCCATTAATAGTATAAGCTGATGATGCTGCCAGCCTCTTCCTCATTGTGTAAGAGGTGGTTATTTATGTACCAGGCCACCTCCACTCATTTATTTATTTTGATATTGTTTTGTAGGCTCTTTAAGGATAATAAGCCTTGAAGTGGATGCTGAAATTTTGAGCAAAAAAGGGTAAAACTGATCCTAAGTTGGAGGAATTATCCTTTGCATATAAAAGACTCTCCTCTTCCGTTTAGAGCCAAAGGAAAAGGGGAATGAATTTGCACGGAAGCTGTGTGGTGGGTGGCCTTTGAGTGAGTTTCCATCTGAGGCAGTCTGCTGTCTCAGTGATTTCTAGGGAGCAGATCAGCTGCTCAGATACGTGCCTGGGGCATGGGACTTGGACATGGAAAGATGGTGAAGTGGGATAGGGGTTGGGATCCAATGGAGTCTTAAGTAGCTGCTGTGGAAAACTGATTTCTCTGAATTACTTCATATCCTCTGTGTGTGTGTATATGCAGTTTTTCACAACAGAAAAGAATATTGTTGGCTTTGGAATCTAACTGTAGCATAATGCATTTATAAATTAGGGTTCATAAACTCAATAGGTGTCTTTGGCAAAAAGAAGCCATTCTCTAGGTGCTGCACATCAGATTTATATTTGGCCTGTCAAAATCTGAACAGGTCAAGACATATTCACATAGTGACTATTCAAAAGAATCTTGCCCAATGGGCCCTTTGTTGGATAACAAGTGTGACATGTAAAGGAATTCAGCCACACAGTTGTCTGGCTGCCACTGAGGTAACATTACATGACTCTAGAAAGTCTTCTCTGCCTTTTTGCTATACTCCACAATTCAAGGCATTCCAGAAAGAAAAAAAATATTCCCAGGCCCATCTAGGATAGTACACATAACAACAGTCTAGAAATGAAAGAGACCTAGAGATCAACATTTTATTTGCTCACTTTAGAGATGAGGAGATGGTACTAGAATGTTCCAGAAGGTTCTTGTGCTGCCATTCTGCTACCTTGGCTTCTCCAAGAAATGTTGATTTTTCACTGCAGCAGCCAGCCAGCCTCTCTCTCTACAGATCTTTCCATTCACAGAGCCTGGGAATCTGTGTCTTCCCAGTTGCTGTCCATTGTCTCCTAGGAAACACAGAGGTCCCTATGCTGTTGGCTCCTGAGCCTGGCTGGCTGTTATAAGTCCTTATCACTATGGCAAGAAATCCTCTACAGGGTCAGGTATAGTTAATGCTTTATTTTTTTTCTACTTATGATATTTGTAATGCTAATTGTTTATAGCAACAGACAATAGGAACCTATGCAGCCTGTATTTTGACAGGCTGAGACATTTGGCAGAAATAAACCGAAAACACATCTTCAGGAAAAAAGACCAGTAGTTGAATTTCTTGATGTGGATGGTGTCAAATTGGTCCTAAAAACTGAGTCTACTTCTCTCCCAACACAAAAAATTAGTGACTTGGTAGGGGAAGAGACCAACTTCTGATTCTTATCTATTTATTTGACATAACAATTTATAAAACATGCTCAAACTGAGGGAAAAATAAAACTGGCAACTGTTAAAAAACAAAATTCAACCAAATAAACTTGAAGATCAAAATGGCTTTATTAAGCAGTTCATCAATCAGACAGCATCCTACCTAGCAAATAGGAGTTGTACTCCTATTTGTGCTCAAAAGAGTGGTACAAAATGAAAGATTTTTATAGGCAGGAGGCTGGGGGAGGAAGTTACTAGCAAAAGAAATGGAGTTTTTTCCAGAAGGTCACCTTCACTAAGGGGAAAGAGTGGCAGTCTTACCAGGCAGATCACCTCTTCTTTTGAGGGATAGAGAGGGTCCATGTGACAGATTTCCTCATGGGTGCTGGGCAGAAAATTCCTGGTTGACTACTTGTGGCGGCGGTTGAAACTGTAGTTAGATTAGGTATTAAACCCTGTGTTTAGTGACGTGGCCTAACAGAAATGACTCCTGTAGTTTTCTTTTTAACACAATGAAATAAACCTAATTAAATGAATGAGTATTTTCTTAACAAAAACAAATGCTAGATATGGAAGAAATAGTATATGGACAAATAAATGAAATTCTGAGAGCTTATCATCAACTGTGGAACTACAATGAATGGACACATTGTCATATAAGGAAAATAAAGCGGGAAACAAGGGCAAAGAACAGTACACATCACAGCGTATTGTCTCACCATGACTCACTGAAATACAGGATGAATAACAAGGGTGCTTTAAGCACAATAAGTAAACATAGACTACCAATTCTGAGAATCAAGAAGCTTAACCTATTGCTCTCTTCAACTTTAGGTAAATTCTTTTTTTTATATAATTTATTTTGGTATAATTAATCTACAATTACATGTGCAATATTATGGTTATTGAACTACCCCCTTCATCAGGTCCCCCCAACCAACCCCATTACAGTCACTGTCGAACAGCGTAGTGAGATGCTATAGAATCACTACTTGTCTTCTCTGAGTTGTACAGCTCTCCCCATGCACCCCCAACATTACATCTGCTAATTGTAATGTCCCTTTTTCCCTCTTATCTCACGCTTCCCACCCATCCTCCCCAGTCCCTTACCCTTTGGTAACTATTAGTCTGTTCTTGGGTTCTGTGAGTCTGCTGCTGTTTTGTTCCTTCAGTTTTTTTTTTCTATTGCCAAATGTGGAATATTACTAATACTGAACTTGCCAGATAAAATACAGGACACCCAGTTGAATTTAAATTTCAGACAAACAACAAATACCTTTTTAGTAAAAGTATGTCCCAAATACTTCATGGAACACACTTATATGAAAAGTATATTTCTTATTTGTCTGAAACTCAAATTCAACCGGGTGCCCTGTGTTTTTTTTTAATATAATTTATTTTATTATCATTAATTTACAATTACATGTGCAATATTATGATTATTAAAATACCCCTTCATCAGGTCACCCCACCAACCCCATTACAGTCACTGTCCATCAGCGTAGTGAGATGCTATAGAATCACTACTTGTCTTCTCTGAGTTGTACTGCCCTCCCCGTGCCCCCACAACATTACATCTGCTAATCGTAATGCCCCTTTCCCCCTCTTATCCCTCCCTTCCCGCCCATTTTCCCCAGTCCCTTTCCCTTTGGTAACCATTAGTCCGTTCTTGGGTTCTGTGAGTCTGCTGCTGTTTTGTTCCTTCAGTATTTTTTCTTTGTTCTTATACTCCACATATGAGTGAAATGATTTGATACTTGTCTTTTTTGGCTTGGCTTATTTCACTGAGCATAATACCCTCTAGCTCCATCCATGTTGTTGCAAATGGTAGGATTTGTTTTCTTCTTATGGCTGAATAATATTCCATTGTGTATATGTACCACTTTTTCTTTATCCATTCATCTACTGATGGACACTTAGGTTGCTTCCATTTCTTGGCTATTGTAAATAGTGCTGCGATAAACATAGGAGTGCATCTGTCTTTTTCAAATTGGGCTGCTGCATTCTTAGGGTAAATTCCTAGGAGTGGGATTCCAGGGTCTAATAGTATTTCTCTTTTGAGTTTTTTGAGGAACCTCCATACTGCTTTCCACAATGGTTGAACTAATTTGCATTCCCACCAGCAGCGTAGGAAGGTTCCCTTTTCTCCAATCCTTGCCAACATTTGTTGTTGTTTGTGTTTTGGATGTTGGCCATCCTCACTGGTGTGAGGTGATATCTCATTGTGGTTTTAATCTGCATTTCTCTGCCGATTAGCAATGTGGAACATCTTTTCATGTGCCTGTTGGCCATCTGAATTTCTTCTTTGAAAGTGTCTATTCATGTCCTCTGCCCATTTCTTAATTGGATTATTTGCTTTTTGTTCGTTGAGGTGCGTGAGTTCTTTATATATTTTGGATGTCAACCCCTTGTTGGATATGTCATTTATGAATATATTCCCCCATACTGCAGGATGTCTTTTTGTTCTACTGATGGTGTCCATTGCTGTACAGAAGCTTTTCAGCTTGATATAGTCCCACTTGTTCATTTTTGCTTTTGTTTCCCTTGCCCGGGGAGATATGTTCATGAAGAAGTTGCTCATGTTTATGTCCAAGAGATTTTTGCCTATGTTTTTTTCTAAGAGTTTTATGGTTTCATGACGTACATTTAGGTCTTTGATCCATTTTGAGTTTACTTTTGTGTATGGGGTTAGACAGTAGTCCAGTTTCAGTCTCTTACATGTAGCTGTCCGCTTTTTCCAACACCAGCTGCTGAAGGGGCTGTCATCTCCCCATTGTATATCCAAGGCTCCTTCATCATATATTAATTGACTGTATATGTTTGGGTTAATGTCTGGATTTTCTATTCTGTTCCACTGGTAAGTGGATCTGTTCTTGTGCCAATACCAAATTGTCTTGATTACTGTGACTTTGTAGTAGAGCTTGAAGTCAGGGAGCATGATACCCCGTTTTATTCCTCCTTCTCAGGATTGCTTTGGCTATTTGGGGTCTTTTGTGGTTCCATATGAATTTTAGAACTATTTGTTCTAGTTCATTGAAGAAAGCTGTTGGTATTTTAATAGGGATTGTAATGAATCTGTAGATTGCTTTAGGTAGTATAGCCATTTTGACAATATTTATTCTTACTAGCTAAGAGCATGGGATGCATTTCCATTTGTTAGTGTCCTCTTTAATTTCTCTTAGGAGTTTCCTGTAGTTTTCAGAGTACAGGTCTTTCACTTCCTTCATTAGGTTTATTCCTAGGTATTTTATTCTTTTTGATGTAATTGTGAATGTAATTGTTTTTCTGATTTCCCTTTCTGTTAGTTCATTATTTGTGTATAGGAAAGCAACAGATTTATGTGTGTTAATTTTGTATCCTGCAACTTTGCTGAATTCAGATATTAGTTCTAGTAGTTTTGGAGTGGAGTCTTTAGGGTTTTTTATGTACAATATCATGTCATCTGCAAATACTGACTGTTTGACTTCTTCTTTACCAATCTGGATGCCCTGTATGTCTTTGTTTTGTCTGATTGCCATGGCTAGGACCTCCAGTACTATGTTGAATAGCACTGGAGAGAGTGGGCATCCCTGTCTTGTTCCCGATCTTAGATGAAAAGCTTTCAGCTTCTCGCTGTTAAGTATAATGTTTGCTCTGGGTTTGTCATATATGGCCTTTATTATGTTGAGGTACTTGCCCTCTATACCCATTTTATTGTGAGTTTTAATCATGAATGGATGTTGAATTTTGTCAAATGCTTTTTCAGCATCTATGGAGATGATCATGTGGTTTCTGTTCTTCTTTATGTTGATGTGGTGGATGATGTTGATGGATTTTCGAATATGGTACCATCCTTGCATCCCTGGGATGAATCCCACTTGATCATGGTGTATGATCCTCTTGATGTATTTTTGAATTCAATTTGCTAATATTTTATTGAGTATATTTGCGTCTATGTTCATCATGGATATTGGTCTGTAATTTTCTTTTTTTGTGGGGTCTTTGCCTGGTTTTGGTATTAGAGTGATGCTGGCTTAATAGCATGAGTTTGGAAGCATTCCCTCTTCTTCTATTTTTCCAAAAACTTTAAGGAGAATGGGTATTATTTCTTCTCCATGTGTCTCGTAAAATTCAGAGGTGGATCCACCTGGCCCAGTGGTTTTGTTCTTAGGTAGTTTTTTGATTAATGATTCAATTTCGTCGCTGGTAATTGGTCTGTTTAGGTTTTCTGTTTCTTGCTTGGTCAGTCTTGGAAGGTTGTATTTTTCTAAGAAGTTGTCCATTTCTTCTATGTTTTCCAGCTTGTTAGCATATAGATTTTCATAGTATTCTCTTATAATTCTTTGTATTCCTGTGGGTCCTTTGTGATTTTTTCCTTTCTCATTTCTGATTCTGTTTATGTGTGCAGATTCTCTTTTTCTCTGAATAAGTCTGGCTATGGGTTTATCTATTTTGTTTATTTTTTCCAAGAACCAGCTCTTGGTTTCACTGATTTTTTTCTATTGTTTCATTCTTCTCTATTTTATTTATTTCTTCTCAAATCTTTATTATGTCCCTCCTTCTCGTTACTTTGGGCCTCATTTATTCTTCTTTTTCCAATTTCAATAATTGTGTCTTCAGACTATTCATTTGGGAATGTTCTTCTTTCTTTAAATAGGCCTGGATTGCAATATACTCTCCTCTTAGAACTGCCTTTATTGCATCCCACAGAAGTTGCGACTTTGTGTTGTTGTCATTTGTCTCCATATATTCTTTGATATCTGTTTAATTAGGTCGTTGATCCATTGATTTATTAAGGAGCATGGTGTCAAGTCTCCATGTATTTGTGAGCCTTTTTGTTTTCTTTCTAAAATTTATTTCTACTTTTATACCTTTGAAATCTGAGATGTTAGTTGGTAGGATTTCAATATTTTTTAATTTACTGAGGTTCTTTTTGTGGCCTAGTATGTGGTCTATTCTGGAAAATGTTCCATGTGCACTTGAGAAGAGTGTGTATCCTCCTGCTTTTGGGTGTAGAGTTCTGTAGACGTCTGTTAGGTACATCTGTTCTAGTGTGTTGTTCAGTGCCTCTGTGTCTTTATTTTCTGTCTCGTTGATCCATCCTTTGGAGTGAGTGGTGTGTTGTAATCTCCTAAAATGAATGCATTGCTTTCTATTTCCTCCTTTAATTCTGTTAGTGTTTGTTTCACATATGCCATCATTCCTATGTTGGGTACATATATATTTATAATGGCTATATCCTCTTGTTCGACTGACCCCTTTATTATTATGTAATGTCCTTCTTTATCTCTTGCTACTTTCTTCTTTTTGAAGTCTATTTTGTCTGATACAAGTACTGCAACACCTGCTTTTTTCTCCTTGTTGTTTGCATGAAATATCTTTTTCCATCCCTTCACTTTTAGTCTGTGTATATCTTTGGTTTTGTGGTGAGTGTCTTGTAGGCAGCATATAGATGGGTCTTGCTTTTTTATCCATTCTGTTACTGTGTGTCTTTTGATTGGTGCATTTAGTCCATTTACATTCAGGGTGATTATCAATAGATATGTACTTATTGCCATTGCAGTCTTTAGATTCGTGGTTACCAGAGGTTCAAGGGTAGCTTATTTACTATCTAGCAGTCTAACTTAACTGTCTTGTTAAGCTATTATACACAGTCTGATCATTCTTTATTTCTCTCCCTTTTTATTCTTTCTCCTCCATTCTTTACATACTAGGTGTTTTATTCTGTACTCTTTTACATTTCCTTTGACTGTTTTTGTGGATAGTTGATTTTACTTTTTGCCTTTAGCTGGTATTTGGATGGTCTGCTTTCTTTGCTATGATTTTATTTTCTCTTGTGACATTTTTTTAGCCTTAGGAGTGTTTCCATCTAGAGCAGTCCCTTTAATATGTCCTGTAGAGGTGGTTTGTGGGGGGCAAATTCCCTCAGCTTTCACTTGTCTGGGAATTGTTTAATCCCTCCGTCATATTTAAATGATAATCGTGGTGCATACAGTATTCTTGGTTCGAGGCCCTTCTGTTTCATAACGTTAAATATATTATGCCATTCTCTTCTAGCCTGTAAGGTTTCTGTTGAGAAGTCTGATGATAGCCTGATGGGTTTTCCTTTGTAGGTGATCTTTTTTCTCTCTCTAGCTGCCTTTAATACTCTGTCATTGTCTTTCATCTTTGCCATTTTAATTGTTATGTGTCTTGGTGCTGTCTTCTTTGGGTCCCTTGTGTTGGGAGATCTGTGTGCTTCCATGGTCTGAGAAACTGTTTCCTTCGCCAACATGGGGAAGTTTTCAGCAATTATTTCTTCAAAGACGCTTTCTATCCCTTTTTCTCTCTCTTCTTCTTCTGATACTCCTATAATGCGAATATTGTTCCATTTGGATTGGTCACAGAATTCTCTTAATATTCTTTCATTCCTAGAGATCCTTTTATCTCTCTCTGCCTCAGCTTCTCTGTATTCCTGTTCTCTGATTTCTATTCCATTAACAGTCTCTTGCACCTCGTCCAGTCTGCTCTTAAGCCTGTCAATCGCTTGTCTCATTTCTGCATTGCCTTTCCTCACTTCCTCCTTTGCTCTTGCATATTTCTCTGTAGATCCATCAGCATGGTTATGACTTTTATTCTGAATTCTTTTTCAGGAAGATTGTGTACGTCTATGCCATCAGGGCCTCTCTCTAGGGTTTTCTGGGTGATCCTTGTCTGGACTATATTCCTCTGTGTTTTCATGGTGATAGAAGTGGTCGCTGGTAGGTGCCACATGTGTCAGCTGGGAGAACAAAGTCCCTTCCTGCTAGTTTTTCTCCTTGCCCTTCTCCAGGGCCTGAACTCATTTCTCGCCCACCGGGATGCAGTCTCTCGGATAATCCCCTGAGCTGCCTCTGTTTGGGGTCACCCTCAGCATAACCTATTGTACTGCGGGGGTTTGCAGTCTCACTGGGTGCCTTCTGGTCCCCTTGGTGCTTTCCATCCCTTGTTCCAGTTCTGGGGTCCTTCCTACTTAGCTGCATGCCAGCCGGGAGTAGATTCTGTGAGGTTGCTGTGGGCAGGGCTGCTCCTCTGCCAATCCGCAGTAGTGGTGGCTCTGCCCGACCCTTTGTGGCGCCGGCTGGGATAAACGAATGGCAGGCTGCTGATCTCTGCAGGAAGCCTTTGCATGACTGCTTTGCCTGGCCACTGGCCCGGGAGTCCAAAATTCCCCAATACTCCCAGCCTGCTGGGCTGAGTGTGCTGGGATGATTTTGTTCCACTGCCCTTGTCTCTTTAAGATTTTTTTTTTTAATGCCTGCTTTTCTTTTGTCCCGGGGAGCCAGCTGAGGGGACCTGCTTGCAGTCTCCATCTCAGATCCTGCCCTTCTGTTTCTCTAATCTCCGATACACCATGTGATGTGTGTCTGTGTTCCTGGGGCAGATCACTAGGGCTGTTTATTTGGTGGGCCTGTGCTTCCACTCCCTCCCCACTCCAATTCTTTTCCTCCTGCTGGTGCACTGGGGTGTGGGAGGGCTTGGTTCCTGCCCGGTCATGGCTTTGTACCTTACCTGCTTCATGAGGTGCTGAGTTCTTGCAGGTGTAGCTGTAGCCTGGCTGTTGTACTGTATCTTCTGGTCTCTCTTTTAGGGATAGTTGTATTTATGTATTTTCACAGATATATATGCTTTTGGGAGGAGATTTCTGCTGCCCTGCTTACACTGCCAAATCATGTATTATTTTTTGTAGCCAGAAAAAAAAATTGTTCCCTAGTGCCTTCCAGATAAAATCCAAATTCCATAGCATGGCATATGATCATGATCTGGTCCCTGCTTTCTGTTCACCTTCTCATGGTTCCCCAGGCCTCACTTTCCTAAGGCTACACCTTCCTTGCATTTCCCTAATTGCCATGTCACTACTATCTGGGGTTTGCTTATTTTTATTTTTTATTTAATTTTGCCTAGGGTGCTCTATCCTCTGGCCCTCTTAATTGATCTCTTTGATTTCAAGCCCCAGTCCTGTTTTCAAGGGATCACTTCTGCTGGGGCCCCTGGGTGGGTCAGACACCTCCTGCTTTGTGCTGCCACAACACTGTCATTTCTTTCTCTTATCACTGAATTAAACTCAGAAAGACTAACCATCCTGGTTTGCCTCTCCCTAGATTTAGAGAATTCTAATTCTCTCAATTTATTCACATCTTAGACTATGAGTACCTTGACTCTGTAATAGACTGTTCACATCATCTCTGGATTTTTAAAACCCATTATACCTATTGTCTCTTTTACGATTTTTACCCACCTTAGTCTTGAGTTTATTAGGGGATAATAGACAAAGTAAATGGAAGTGTCACTGGTCCTCATCAGTAAGTGATATAGGCAGCTCAGGTTGTGGTGAGATCTGAAGATGCTAAAAAGTTATTCAAAACTATTTGTTAGAGGATTGTCAGACTGCCAGTGAAGTTTCCCCTGTAGGTTAAAGCATTTTGGTAACGGAAGGAACAACATCTTGACTAGTTAATATATTAGGGTCGTTTTGTTTAATCTTCCCTTTAGTGCTGCTCGTTGTACTTTGAACAGTTGTTTAAGTATTGCTCTCGAATACTGCAATCTGCCCCATTTCAGTCCCACATTCCCAATTCCCAAACCTACTCTGCTTTTCATATTTTCTTTAGCACTTACTCATCTTCTACTTGCTGGTAAAATGTATTTCTTTATTAGATCTGTAGTTTACAGTCTGCTGCCACTCCCCACTGCCACAGGATAGGGATCTTTGTTTTATTCACTGATTTCTCCCAACTACCTACATAGTGCCTGGCACATGATAATTGCTCAATTAGGTCTTTGAATGACTAGGTCTGCCTAAATTAGAGATGATTCCTTTTTTTTGTTTTAGCTCACTTTAATTTTTTAATTACAAAATGAAAACTTTATCAACAGAGGCCTTTACTACCGTCCTTGAAGATAAAAAAACAGGACACCCTTAGTAACAACCAGTTATTACTTTGACTATTTATTTAATTGAAATGTAGAAAGCAGTTCAGCATAGTTTCTAAACAAAGAATTTCTAGCAAGAAATTTGTAGACCTTACAAATTCTCCTTCCTTATTAAGAGATGTGTAAACAACAGTCTGGGAAAGGGACACAGGGATCTTGTTGATATTTACTCAAGGGCCACAGTGATCACAGCCTACTAATTCTGTGTCCCACATGAAGAAAAATTGTTCTTTTTTATCTTCAGTGTATTCAGGGGCCACGGAGAGTACATAGGGGCCAGAAGACTCGGCGAGAAGGATTCCCAAAATGTTAAGAAACAGCAGTGATCCTCAAATTTGCATAATATAGTGTGGTAGCAGCTTCTAACATGAACCCCAGTGATCCTTGCCTCCTGGTATTCACACAATGTGTGGTCCCTCTACAGTGAATCAGAGCTTGTCTGTGTGACCAAAAAAATACTGCAGAAGTGACTTCCAAGGATTTTTCATAAAAGGCAGTGTAGTGCCTGCACTGGCCTTGTGGCTCTCTAGCTCTTGGGGAAGCAAGCCTCCATGGTGTGCAGACACTGAAGCATCTTGAAAAACTCAGGCCAAAAGGCAGCATCAACTTGCCAGCCATGGAAGAGAGCCACCTAGTAAGCAGATACTCCAGCACTACTCAAGCCTTCACAGTCCTAACTGACCTCTACAGGCCATTTTATGGGAGATCCTGAATCAGAACTTAGCTCCCAAATTTCTGACCCACAAAAACTGTGAGTGATAATAAATGATTATTGTTTTAAAAGTTTTGGAGTAATTCATTAGGTAACAATAGATAACAAGTACACAAAGCCCTTTAAAGGGAAAAAAATTATTCCTAATCCCCATTCGTTAAATTATTTTCATTATCTAACTTTAAGAAGTACAAACATACCTGTGGGTAAAATTGTAACATTTCCAGAGTATCTCCCCTGGCTTTAGTTCATTCGCATATCCTCAGGGGTGGAGAAGAGATCATCTCCATGTCAATAGTTAATTACCTGGGCAACCGAGGGCGTGTCTGAACCTGACAGTTTAAGGGGAGGGGCTGGGTTGCTTGCTGGCTTGCTTCCTTCCAGAGCAGAGGAGAGAGGGCTGCATTGCAGTATGTAAGCAATAAACGGGTTTTAAACTTTATTTCTTCCTTTAACTGATTTTGGTTTTTAGAGGTATTTTGCCCTGGCATTTCCTTTTCCTGGACTTACAATACCGTGTAAACTCTTTAGGCTTATAATTTTTATACAATTCTTAAACCAAAACATTTTAAAATTAAGCATAGTATAGACAACACTACAAAACAAACAGTGATTGTAATAGCTGTTTTGCTGAAATTAAATTGCATGCAATGAGACCATGTATGGTACTGACAGTGCCTGAGAAGTTGTCTCTTGGACTGTTCAGTTACTTGAATAAAATCCCTTTCTCCCAAAAGCCCCTTTGAAAACGGATTTTCTGTGGTTTTCAACCAAGACTTTTCTCAACAATATAGTTAACTGTTTCCACGTGGGAATTCAAACAAAAACCCACCATAAAGCAAGCACTCAATATCATTCTTTCCTCGTCTTCATCATACCCTGGGTCTTGCTCTCTCAGCACCGCCTCAACCAGGGCACGTGCGCGCGGCCGCAGGAGGCGGGGTCACTTCTGTCCTGTCCCTGTGGGCCCTACAGCCGGGCCTCTCAGCTCACGTCCTATGGCAGGTATGCACCTTGTTCTACTCCCCCTTTTGCTGCGGCAGTTTAACACCGGGCACATGCAATGTTACCCTCCACTGGACTGTCGCTGTCTTACTCCACAGCTTGATCCCCTGGGTGCGTGTTACTCATACCGAGTTTCTAGAGGACAGAACCGGGCAAAGAGCCGGGTACACGATGCACAGGTACAAATACTCGATGATTCACCGCTAAAGACACAGGCTTTGGGCTTTCTCATCCCGCTCTTCGGGCCAAGGGGACATCAACGGAATCCCTCCCACAGAAAGGCAGCATTCGGCATAAGGAAGTTCTGCGTGACTTAAAACAAGTGTCACTCAGATCTCCCTTGTCTCTGAAGCAACCGGCAACCTTCGCCTCAACTGTGGGTCCTTCGCTGGTTGGAGTTGCCTCTGAGCGCGGGGTAGCCGGGCACTACCTCCCCTCGGCCGTCGAGGGGCAGTAGGCGTCGATAGGGTTGTGCATGTTTTGTATGGGGCCTCGCGCTTCGCCTGGGCGACCGCCGAGTGACGAAGGCGAGAGCGTGGGATTAAGGGAAATGTAGTCTCCGAGCCTCGGGATCACTGGTGCGCTCCCTACTTGGGCTCAGAGCGGGACTTCAGCTCCCGCCCGCCGGGCGGGCGCGGGAGGGGATACAAGAGAAGAGGCGGAGCGAGTGAGAGGAAAGAGTGGGCGGAGCCGGGGGAGTCCAAGCGGAGGGGGCGGGGCTCCGGCCCGCAGACCCTCCGCCGCCCGGGGTCTGAGGAACTGGAGGCGCGGAGTTGGGAACCACGAGGATCCAGGGCTACTGCAGGCGCAAAGGCGGGTGCGCCCAGAGTGGTCGCGTGCGCCTCGGCCGCCGCCCCTCGGCCTCCTAACGAACAGGTCCCTTCCCACTCCGCCGGAACGCGGGAGAGCGCGGCGAACGGCGGGGGCGCGAGGTGGGGCCGGCGGGGGCGGCCAATGCGAAACTGGTTGGTGCTGCTGTGCCCGTGTGTGCTCGGGGCCGCGCTGCACCTCTGGCTGCGGCTGCGCTCCCCTCCCGCCCGCGCCTCCGCCTCCGCGGCCAGCCCCTCAGGTGAGGTTCTGCGGCCGGGTGGGCTGGGCGCCCGCGAGGGGCTGGAGGCCGACTCGGAGCCCTGCCGGGAGTCTGGAGTGGGGCCGAGCCGAACGCGACGGTCCGCAGACGAGACCAATGGCCCTTTTTCATCCCCAGGGCGTTACACTCGGGCAAACTTGAGGGCGCTTTGCTCTTTGCGCGTCCCCGTCGCTTCTCACCTCCCCGCTTTCTTCTGGTCACAAAACCAGTGCCGGCCACCGCAAGTCCTTCGGCTGTCCCCCGGGCCTTGTCGGAGTCGTCCGGCGCCTGCCGCCTGCCCCCGGAGCGAAGCCTCGTGTGTCCTTCAGCCGCGAGCCGCTCTGCTCGCGCCAGGGTTCGGGGTACAAGGTTGCTTTCTTCCTCCCTACGTTTTGGGCTTATTCGGTTAAGACTCTGAGGTCTTACTTTGTACAATGGATGATGCTTGTGCGTGTTTTAAAAGGTGGCTGGGTTTTGCTTTTAAGGAGTAGCTTTGCTTTAAGATTATGCGTTGTTTTTATTCTTTGAAAACTGTGTGATGTAAGACAGTTAAACAAATCTAGACATGAAAAAGGGTATGTTATGGCTGCGCGTGGAGTTGTTCCGGAGAGTTTGGTTTGCAAAGCACACTATTGAAGTATGCGTGAAAATACCAAATTCTTTAACCAATCTTCCCTTTGTTCTAAAATTTATTCTCTCATGGGAATGAAAATTTATTCTCTTTGTTCTTGTTCACTTCACATCCTAATAATAAATAGAATACTCTTCCCAGAGTAAGTACCCAGTGGACTTTTTTTTTGTTGTTAATGGTTCAATCCCTGAACTGTACTTAGGTTTCCCTTTTATTCTTGTCGTCTTTTTTAAGGGCTTGCTCCAGGACTTACAAAAGAAACCGAGAAGGCTATTTTAAAAATGAGGTAATAGTAATTTTGTAGTTTAACTATGTGGGTAGTTTTTTTTCTTACCACTTCTCCACAAAACAGCCGTTTTCTTACCCAAAAGTTTGAAAAATTAGAGTTAAATATGCAATTCTGAGGTAGGGTCTTTGCCTTAACAAGGATAGAAACTAATTCAGTAGTTCTCAGAGCAATCTCTTTATAATTGGGGTTCTTTTTTGTGGTAACAATCTCTTAAAAATCTTTACCTAACAGATGAACTATGAGCTCTTTGAAAGGCTATTTGTGTGACCTAGATAGAGTTAAAATAATATTTAAATGATTTAATAAAAGTAGTGGTACAGGGCATTTAACCTGTTAACAGGTTAGAATTTTTTGTTCTGTTTTTTAGGTTTTTGTAACTAAGCTCAGGAAAGCGTGATATATATATAATATTTTGTAATATCTGTTGCGTTTGTGCTTTAAGGGTTTCTTTTTTTTTGTTTGATGAGTAAGCTCTATTGGAATTAATTTGCAGAGTATCCGTAGGATATTTATGACCTTAACAGTCCTTTGGGGCTCAGTAGGCAAGCAAACACCCAGCTTTCAACTTCAAGCTCGAAACTTAGTAGGCCTGTCAGGTGATTTCTTGGTTTAAGATTTTCTCTCACTCCCTTAATGTTTAGATAATGCCCTTATCTGCCACCCTGTTAGACCTGGTGAGATGTAGGAAACTAGGAAGTAGGCCCAGAGGGAACGGTTGTAGGTGAGGGGATTAGTCCTAACTTTCCGTTTTCACTTTTGGTACTTTGAAAACTAAAAACAAATACCTTGATTGCCAAAATTTCCTAAGCTCCTTTTCCCATGTGTAGTCAACATGTTTAAACAAACACATTTGGGCATTTTTACATTTCAACCCTTAATATCATAAACCTAAAGTGAGAGAGGAAACCCAAGATTTTTTTCTTCTTTTGAATTAAAGTTAAGGTTTGTTCTCTTTTCTCTCCTGCCTCTGTCTTCAGTCTCATTAAGTTGTAGCAGTATTTTTTGAAAGGGAGATCAACCTTCCCAAATATTAAAAAAGGCCCTTTGACTGGCAGTTGATTCAGCAGATACTTGAGAGCCCACTCTCTGCCAACTCCTGTTGTAGGTATAAAATTACAGCAGTAATCAAGAGAAAGTCTCTGCTGTCATGCCATTTGCAGTTTAGAAGGGAAGATAGAACATAAGAAAATAATTATGAAGGGAATAGTGATAAGTGCAGTGACAAAAATCAAGCGGTGTAAGAGTATAGAGAATATATTGCTGCTGTTTTACATGGAGAGATTAGGGAAGGCCTTCCTGAAGAAATGGCAGTTGAGCGGGGACCTGAAGTGAGTGAGTCATGTTAGCACCTGGTAGTTTTCTAATGTTGTGGCTCACTTTCAACAGGTGAAACAGTCAGGAAGAGCAACTAGCAAGAAGGAAGCAGGTCTGTTGTGAAATCCAGCAGCCTTGGGGTGACCAGAAAAATGGAAGCAGAGACAACCATTGGACTAGAGAATATAGATACAGGATATCTTGATTATAATGTATTGGTTTGGGGTAATGCCTTAGCAGGAATTAATTATTTAATAGTTTAATTTAGAAAAAAAATGTGCCAAAGAAGGCTGCTTTTTCTAGGATATTTCAAAAGAAGGAAGCCAAAGAGAAAAGAAAGAACCATATCCATTCAGCAAATACAGGGTGCTAGATATAGTGCTAGATACATAGGCCCTGCTTTCAAGGGGCTCACAAGTCTTGAACTGTAGAAGGCCAAAGACAAATGGAGCTTGCTTTGCAATGTTGCGTAGGGCTGGTTCATACAAAATGATTCCTATATGCTGGGCTTTCAGTGCTTCATTTTCCTTATTTATAAAATGATGACCTCATAGGGTTATTGTGTAGATCCAGTTAAAACACCCAAAACACTGCCTGATTCATAGCAAACACTCCATGAATTTTACAGAGGAGTGGTAGTAGAGTGGTGCTGATAGCTATGCTGGTGAGGTGTTTTGGGAGTTGTCTGAAATTGGTCAGGGCATGCTGGTAATGGGTTATGGTGATTGTCCTTATCAGCTATGTGATGAATTTGTATGTCTTCCTCATTTTCAGGATTTCTGCCTATTTGTGATGGATGTCATCAGAGAGTATGAACATGAGAGTGGATGTTTTGAGTCTGATTTTTAAGATTCCTTGGGCTTATTTTGAACAGTTTTAAAGTCAACCTCCCTTAGTCTTTAATAAATTTGGATGTCCAATCTCAGTGCAGAGCCTGGCAGGTTCCAACTCTCAGGATATATTGCATATCAAAAAGAGAAGCAGTCATTGTCCTCAGAGAGTTTGTGTGGGATTTTAATTATTCTTGACGTTATGAAGATTGTTGACTGCTATGTATCTGCCATTTAGAATAGTGAACATAGGAGGTGCTCGATAATTTGAAGGAATGAAGCTGGAGAATAAAACTGGGAAAGTATGAATGAATTTATCACTTGTTGGTTATCTATTCACATTCCATTATGATCTTAATGATTTAAAATTTTTCCTTTTTATATTTTTATATTTTATATTTACTTTGGTAAAACAAGTTCTTTGTAGACTTTTGAAATTATTTTTAAAAAACAAAATGATCTATATTGGACAATTTTTGAATGCACATACGTATTAATAAATGTTTAAGTACATGTAAATGTGCAGCTTGATATATATTCACAATCAGCACCTAAATTAAAAACAAGAAAACTAACCCCAGAAGCTCCCTTCATGCTCCCTTCTGTCACTGAGGAAAATAGTAACCACTGTCCTGATCTTTAATGGCAGAGATTTGCCTGCATTGTACATTAGAGAAACAGAAGCATACAGTGTGTACATAATTCTTATTGCTTGCTTATCTTATTTAGCATGATGTAGAACACTTATTTAATGATAGGTCTTATTTACAGAGTAATGGCTGTACTCAAACATATAAATGCACCATCATTTATTTAATCCCTTATTTATGCATTTATATAGTTTGCAGTTTTTTACTAATTAATAAATGACACTGATGAATAGAGATCTCTTAGTGTATCACTGATTATATCTTTAAAGGAAGTTTTCAGACAGAATTGCTGAGCAAATGTTAGACAATTCTGAGGTATTTGATGTTTATTGGAAAATTGTCCTGCACAGGATTGTACCAAATTCCATTCCTACCAGCAGGGCAAGAGAGTAGCCATTGCCTTGACATAACTATCAGCATTTCCTTGAAACACCCATCATTTGAGTATTATCATCTAAGATACTTGTTGGTTTGAATGTAGGAGAGAACAGTGTCTTACTACTCTGATTCAAAGTTGATTTCTGGTGAAATTGAACATTTTTTCATAGGTTTTTTTTGGCTATTTGCATTTCTTCTTCTGTGAATTATCCTTATGTCTTATCTCATGTTTACTTTTTAGTTTTTCTTTTCTTTTTTTTACTGTTTCCAGACACCAGAATCAAACTAGGTACCCTACACTTGCAACATATAGCAGAGGTGATGATAGTGTAGAACCAAACGCTGGTAATGGGAACTAGGAACTTGGGCATTCTTACACAGGTATTTACTGAGCATCCACTTTGGGTTTTACACTGTATAACACAGTACTTACTGGTCTCTTAAACTGATTTACATTGATGGTGTGTGTAGAAACCCACTTTTTTGAAATTTAGATTAATTGACATATTAGTTTCAGGTGTACAACATAGTGATTTGTTATATGTATATATTGCAAAATGATCATCAGAGTAAGTCTAATTAATATCCATCACCACATGCTACAAATTTTTTTTCTTCTGATGAGAATTAAGATCTATTAGCAACTTTCAGATATGCAATACAATATTATTAACTATATTCATCATGCTGTACATTATGTATGCTACATGTTTAGGGGAAATTATTTAGTATTTTAAAAACATTTATTGATGTGTAATGCACATTCAGAAAATAACTTATTTATTTTTACATGACTTATTTATAATTGGTAGTTTGTATTTCTTAATCCCCTTAACCCATTTTGCCCATCTCCCCATCCCATCTCAACCCTAACTGTGGCAAACACCCATCTGTTTTCTGTATTGATGAGTTTGTTTTGTTTTGTTTAGATTCTACATATAAATGAGAGTATATTGTATTTGTCTTTCTTTGTCTGACTGACTTCACTTTTTTATGGCTGAATAATAGTCCATTGTGTATATGTAACACATTTTCTTTATCCATTCATCCATCAATAGACACTTTATGTCTTGGCTATTGTTAATAATGCTGCAGTGAACATGGGTGTGCAGATGTCTTTCGAGTTGTGTTCTTGTTCCCTTCAATTTGGATAAATACCCAGAATTGGAACTGCTGGAGCCTATGGAACTAGATCCTATGATTTGTTTTTAATTTTTTGAGGAACCTAAAAAAAAAAAGATGCTGTTTTCCACAGTGGCTGTGCTAATTTACATTCCCACCAACAGTTCACAAGAGTTCCCTTCTCTCCGTATGTTCACCAATACTTGTTATTTCTTGTCTTTTTAATATTAGCCATTCTAACAGAGGTGAGGTGATACCTCATTGTAGTTTTGCTGTGCATTTCCCTGATGATGTGTGATGTTGAGCACCTTTTCATGTACCTGATGACCATCTGTATGTCTTCTTTGGAAAATATCTATTCAGATCCTCTACTCACTTTTTAATTGGATTGTTTGGTTTTTTTGCTATTTAGTTGAGTTCCTTATATATATGAGATATTAATACTTTATCATATATATGATTTGCAGATATTTTTTCCCATTCAGTAGGTTTTCATTTTGTTCATAATTTCCTTTGCTGTACAGAAGCTTTTTAGTTTGATGTAGTTTCACTTGTTTATTTTTGCTTTTGTTGCCTCTCCTTTTGGTGTCAAATCCAAAAAATCAGCAAAATCAACATCAAGGAGCTTACTGCCTTTGTTTTTTTTTTTCTAGAGTTTTATGGTGTCAGGTCTTATATTCAAGTCCTTAATCCATGTTGAGTTGATTTTTGTGTATGACATAGGGTAGGGGTCCAGTTTCATTCTTTTTGCATTTGAGTGTTCAGCGCCATTTATTGAAGAAACTGTCTTTTCCCGATTGTATATTCCTGACTCCTTTGTCATAAATGAATTGACCATGTGTGTGTTGATTTATTTCTGGGCTCACTAGTCTGTTCCATTGAGCTCTGTCAGTTTTCATGCCATTACCATACTGTTTTAATTACTATAGCTCTGATTACAGCTTGAAATCAGGAAGTGTGATCACCTCCAGCTTTATTCTTTCTCAAGACTGCTTTAGCTATTTAGGATTTTTTTGGTTCCATACAGATTTTAGGATTGTTGTATTTCTCTGGGAAAGGCCATTGGCATTTTGATAGGGATTGCATTGAATCTGTAGATTGCTTTATGTAGTATGGATATTTTAATAATATTAATTCCTCCAACCCATGAGTACAGAATATCTTTGCATTTGTTTGTGTTGTCTTCAGTTTCTTTCATCAGTGTCTTACATATTAGCAGTGTACAGGTTTTCACCTCTGGTTAAATTTATTCCTAGATATTTTCATCTTTTTGATGCAATTGTGAATGGGATTATTTTCTTAATTTCTCTTTCTGATAGGTCATTATTAGTGTATAAAAATTCAACTGATTTTTGTGTACTGATTTTGTATCCTGCAACTTTACTGATTTTGTTTATTCTAGCAGTTTTTTGGTTGAGTCTTTAGAAACCTACTTTTCAATATATCTGGAGGTAGAATTTCTTTAAAAGGCCAAAATCTGCCTTATACTTCACTTTGAGAAAAAGAAATGCATGTAAAGTAACAGTTCAACAGAAGCACCTTAGACATGGATTAGAAGCAAGGAGTATTGACAGGGGCAGACAGGGGTGGAGTAAGATCAAAAAGTAGTTTACAGTCATAATCCATGAGATTTTCATATGCCACATGGTTATCTTCATGTTTATTTATTTTTAGAAAAATATTGTTTGGCAGTAATATGAAGTCAGGAAGAAACCATTAAGATACCCTTCTAATGGTCCAAGTGCAAGATAAGCCAGAGCTGAAGCACTGGCTAGATTTAATGAGAAAGGGATAGATTTGAGAAATATTTCATGAAGATTCTGTCATCAAGAAATGGTTAAATTATGTTCCATGCAGCCCATTCCTAAAATATTTATTTTTATTATGCATCAAAAATAAGATCATGATGTTTGGCATTCAAAGGGATGTTTCGATTATTTTGAAATTTTGCTTTTGTGCAGCAACCTTGTTTCCTGATAATGTCAGAAAAATGATACATTCTAATTAAGTAATTTTTGCTCTTCTATACGTCTTACTCTTTTAAGAAGACATTTTGAAACAGATGAAATAAGAGTATCAAGACTTTTTTGGTGTCAGCTTTCTCTGAGTAGAAAACTGAGGCACAAGGGTTTTTTTTCTTCTTCTTACATTTCTTTTTTTTTTATTTTGCTGTTATTAATGTACAATTACATGAGCAACATTATGGTTACTAGACACCCTTGTTATCAATTCCACACAACATACCCCATTACAGTCACTGTCCATCAGCGTAGTAAGATGCTATAGAATCACTACTTGTCTTCTCTGTGATATACTGCCTTCCCCGTATCTCCCCCCCCCCCACCACCCCACTACATTATGTGTGCTAATTGTATTAGCCCTTTTTCCCTCTTACCCCTCTCTTCCAAACCATCTTCCCCAGTCGCTTTCCCTTTGGTAACTGTTAGTCCATTTTTGGGTTCTGTGAGTCTGCTGCTGTTTTGTTCCTTCAGTTTTTGCTTTGTTCTTATACTCCACAGATGAGTGAAATCATTTGATACTTGCCTTTCTCCGCCTGGCTTATTTCACTGAGCATAATACCCTCTAGCTCCATCCATATTATTGCAAATGGTAGGACTTGTTTTCTTCTTATGGATGAATAATATTCCATTGTGTATATATTACCACATCTTCTTTATCCATTCATCTACTGATGGACACGTAGGTTGCTTCCATTTCTTGGCTATTGTAAATAGTGCTGCGATAAACATAGGGGTGCATCTGTCTTTTTCAAACTGGGATCCTGGATTCCTAGGGTAAATTACTAGGAGTGGAATTCCTGGGTCAAATGGTATTTATATTTTGAGTTTTTTGAGGAGCCTCCATACTGCTTTCCACAATGGTTGAGCTAATTTACATTCCCACCAGCAGTGTAGGAGGGTTCCCCTTTCTCCACATCCTTGCCAGCATTTGTTGTTATTTGTCTTTTGGATGGCAGCCATCCGAATTGGTGTGAGGTGATATTTCATTGTGGTTTTAATTTGCATTTCTCTGATGATTAGTGATGTGGAGCATCTTTTCATGTGCCGGTTGGCCACCTGAATTTCTTCTTTGAAGAAGTGTCTGTTCAGATCTTCTGTCCGTTTTTTAATTGGCTTATTTGCTTTTTGTTTGTTGAGGTACATGAGCTCTTTATATAATTTGGATATCAACCCCTTATCAGATATGTCATTTATGAATATATTCTCCCATACCGTGGATGTCTTTTTTTTCTACTGATGATATCCTTTGCTATACAGAAGCTTTTTAGTTTGATATAGTCCCACTTGTTCATTTTTGCTTTTGTTTCCCTTGTCCAGGGAGATATGTTCATGAAGAAGTTGCTCATGTTTTTGTCCGAGAGATATTTGCCTGTATTTTTTTCTAAGAGTATTATGGTTTCATGACTTACATTCAGGTCTTTGATCCATTTTGAATTTATTTTTGTGTATGGGGTTAGACAATGATCCAGTTTCATTCTCTTACATGTAGCTGTCCAGTTTTGCCAACACCAGCTGTAGAAGAGGCTGTCATTTACCCAATGTATATCCATGGCTCCTTTATCATATATTAATTGAGCGTATATGCTTGGGTTTATATCTGGGCTCTCTAGTCTCTTCCATTGGTCTATGGGTCTGTTCTTGTGCCAGTACCAACTTGTCTTGCACAAGGGGTTTATGTAAGTTCTTGCTGATATTATGCAGCATGTTCACTATGAAATCAATATCCAGTATGTCTCGTTACTACATTTGCCTCACTCTTGTCACTAAAGTGTACTTACTATTAATATTTCTCTGTGGAAAAGTTGGGGGAGAAATGATATCATTGCCAATTTTACATAGCATTTAAATTATTCTCCGAAGTCAGACTCATTCAGAGTTAGTTCCAGCAGTAGGTACAGCTTTCGCTGTGTAGTTCCATATACCTGAGGAAAAATGTTCCTGGGCCATACATTTAGAAACTTCACATGCTAGTCTTAATTTAAGCTGGTGGCATGAGAGGTGAGACGGAGAGCTCCTCCCAAAACCACAACTAGTACAAAAATATAGTTAATTAATACAACTGACCTTAAAACAGCAACAAGAAAGAAGGCTGAACCAGACTGCATGCACACCTCACTAACAGAGCAGACCTCACGGAACAGGGTAACTTACAAAAGCCTTATTCCAGCGGGACCCAAGCCCTTCCCCCACCCCAGCTCACCAGCAGGTGGAAGAGAAACAGCAGGGAGGGGGTGGAAGCCTGGGACTGCTGAGCACCTAGCCCCGAGATCTGCTTTGTGAGCTGAAACCTATAGTGTGTGGTGCTCTGGACATTGGGAAGCTCGGACAGGCAGAGTGCTTGAGAAACTGACATTGTGGCAGTTTGTGGAGGACAGGATCCACATCTGGCAGCTCTGTGTCAGAGGAAAGGCACGCAGTCTGAGAGGCTACCTAGCAGTGAGAGGGCTGCTGAAGGGGCGGGATTTGCACGGAGCTTGCTGCATGGGAGAAGGGAGAGCTGGACAAGGTTGTCTGGGCGCGCTCTGCCCAGCTTCTTGGTAACTTTGAGGAACATCAGGTGCTCCAGCCCCCTGGCTGCCTACTTAGCTCCGAGGCCCCACACTGTGACAGGAAGCATGCTTCACCTTCCTTCTAGCCTGCCTGCACCAGTTAGCAAAATGGCAGTCACTATGCTGGTGTCAGGCCAGCCAGAGGGAGGCCTACAACAGCTAGAGACACAAAGCACAGAGGCTTATCCGTGTGTGCTTGGCCCACTGGCTCTGACACTCAAGACAGACACCGCAGATGGGAATCAGGAAACAGATCTTTCCTCTCCCTAGGCACCAGCTCCACTCCCCTATGACCCCCAACCTCACTCTCTAGGGGCTGAGCAGCTCTAGAGACTGGAGCTTCTGCACACTAGTGGGAACCACACAAATATGAAACGACAAAAGAACATAGTTCAGACATAAATGTCACAAACCCCAAAAAGAGGGCCAAATGAAACTGAACTCACCAATCTATCTGAAAGAGAGTTCAAAATAAAAATTATAAACATGCTTATGGAGGTACAGAAAAATATTCAAGAACTCAGGAACGAATTTAAGTTGGAGATTCAATCATTAAGAAATTTCATACCTGAAATGAAACATACAATGGAGGGATTTAAAAAGCAGATTAGATGTAGTAGGAGAGAGGGTAAATGGAATAGAAATTAGAGAAGAGGAATACAAAGAAGCTGAGGCACAGAGAGAAAAAAAAATCTCTAAGAATGAAAGAATATTGAGAGAACTCTGTGACTAATCCAAATGGAACAATATTCACATTATAGGGGTACCAGAAGAAGAAAAGAGAAAAAGGGATAGAAAGTGTCATTGAGGAGGTAATTGCTGAAAACTTCCCCAATCTGGGGAAGGAGATAGTCTGTCAAGCCATGGAGATGCACAGATCTCCCAACACAAGGGACCCAAGGAAGACAACATCAAGACATATAATAATTAAAATGGCAAAGATTAAGGATAAAGACAGACTTTTAAAAGCAGCTAGAGAGAGAAAAAGATCACATACAAAGGAAAACCCATCAGCCTATCATCAGACTCCTCAACAGAAACCTTACAGGTCAGAAGGGAGTGGCATGATATATTTAATGCAATGAACCAGAAGGGCCTTGAATCAAGAATACTTTACCTGGCAAGATTATCATTTAAATTTGAAAGAGGGATTAAACAATTTTCATATAAGCAAAAGCTGAGAGAATTTACCTCCCACAAACCACCTCTACAGTGCATTTTGGAGGGACTCCTATAGATGGAAGTATTCCTAATGCTAAATAGATGTGACACAAGGGATAGACAAACAGTACAGAATATGATTCATAACATACAAAGAATAGAGGAGGAAGAAAAAGGAGGAAACAAAAGAACCTTTAGGTTGTGTTTGTAATAGCACACGAAGTAAGTTAAATTAGACTATTAGATAGTAAAGGAATTGCCCTTGAAACTTTGGTAACTATGAATCTAAAGCCTGCAATAGCAGTAAGTGCATATTATCGATAATCACCCTAAATGTAAATGGTGAATGCACCAATCAAAAGACATAGAGTTACTGAATGGTGAAAAAACAAGACCCATCTATATGCTGTCTACAGGAGACTCACTTCAAACCCAAAGACATACACAGACTGAAAGTAAAGGGATGGAAAAAGATATTTCATGCAACTAATAGTGAGAAAAAAGAAGTTGCAGTACTTGTATCAGACAAAATAGACTTCAAAACAAAGAAAGTCACAAGAGACAAAGAAGGACATTACATAATGATAAAAGGGTCAGTCCAACAAGAGGATATAACTATTAGAAATATCTATCCACCCAACCCAGGATCACCTACATATGTGAAACAAGTACTAACAGAATTAAAGGGGGAAACAGAATGCAATGCATTCATTTTGGGAGATTTCAATACACCACTCACTTCAAAGGACAGATCAACCAGACAGAAAATAAGTAAAGAGACAGAGGCACTGAACAACATATTAGATGGACCTAACGGACATCTACAGAACACTCCATCCAAAAGCAACAGGATACACATTCTTCTCAAGTGCACATGGGACATTTTCAAGAATAGTCATATACTAGGCCACAAAAAGAACCTCAGTAAATTTAAAAAGATTGAAATTTACCAACCAGCTTCGCAGAGCACAAAAGTATGAAACTAGAAATTACTGAAAGAAAATGAAAATGCCCACAAACATATGGAGGCTTCAGAACATGCTCCTAAATAATCAGTGGATCAATGACCAAATAAAAACAGAGATCAAGCAATCTATGAACAAATGACAATAATAGTTCAACACCACAAAATCTGTGGGATGCAGAGAAGGCCGTGCTAAGAGGGAAATATATTGCAATACAGGCCTACCTCAGGAAAGAACAATCCCAAATGAACAGTCTAAACTCACAATTAATGAAACTGGGAAAGGAAGAACAAATGAGGCCAAAAGTCAGTTGAAGGAGGGACATAATAAAAATTAAAGCAGAAATAAATAAAATACAGGAGAATAAAACAATAGAAAGAATCAATGAAATCAGGAGCTGGTTCTTTGAGAAAATAAACAAAATAGATAAACCCCTAGCCAGACTTATCAAGAAATAGAGAGTGTCTACACACATAAGCAGAATCAGAAATGAGAAAGGAAAAATCACTACGGACACCACAGAAATATAAACAATTATGAGAGAATACTATGAAAAATTATATGCTAACAAACTGGATAACCTAGAAGAAATGGACAACTTTCTAGAAAAATACAACCTTCCAAGGCTCACCCCAGAAGAAACAGAAAATCTGAATAGACCAATTACCAGCAAAAAAATTGAATTGGTAATGAAAAAACTACCTAAGAACAAAACGCCTGCAGCAGATGGTTTCACTGCTGAATTTTATTAAACATTTAGTGAAGACTTAATACCCATTCTCCTTAAAGTTTTCCAAAAGTAGAAGAGGAGGGAATACTCCCAATCTCATTCTACGAGGCCAACATCACTCTAATAACAAAGCCAGGCAAAGACACCACAAAAAAAGAAAATTACAGACTAATATCCCCGATGTACATAGATGCAAAAATACTCAACAAAATATTAGCAAACCGAATTAAAAGAATACATCAAAAATATCATCCATCATGATCAAGTGGGATTCATCTCAGGGACGCAAGGATGGTACAACATTCGAAAATCCATCATCATCCACTACATCAACAAAAAGAAGGACAAAAAGCATATGATCATCTCCATAGATGCTGAAAAAGCATTCGACAAAATTCAACATTCATTCATGATAAAAACTCTCAACAAAATGGGTATAGAGGGCAAGTACCTCAACATAACAAAGGCCATATATGAAAAAGCGAGAAGCTGAAAGCTGTTTCTTTAAGATCAGGAACAAGACAAAGATGCCCACTCTCCCACTTTTATGCAACATAGTTCTAGAGGTCCTAGCCACAACAATTAGACAACACAAAGATATAAAAGGCATCCAGATTCGTAAAGAAGAAGTCAAACTGTCCCTGTTTTCAGATGACGTGGTATTGTACATAAAAAACTCTTAAGGAATCCACTGCAAAACTATTAAATCTAATATCTGAATTCAGCAAAGCTACAGGATACAAAATTAATACACAGAAATCTGTTGCATTCCTATACACTAACGATGAACTAGAACAAATAGAGATCAGGAAAACAGTTCCATTCACAATTGCATCCAAAAGAATAAAATACCTAGGAATAAACCTAACCAAGGAAGTGAAATACTGATACCCTGAAAACTACAAGACACTCTTAAGAGAAGTTAAAGAGGACACTCACAAATGGAAATTCATCCCATGTTCTTGGCTAGGAAAAATTAATATTGTCAAAATGGCCATCCTGCCTAAAGCAATCTACAGATTCAATGCAATCCCTATCAAAATACCTGCAGCATTTTTCAATGAACTAAAGCAAATAGTTCTAAAATTCATATGGAACCACAAAAGACCCCGAATAGCTAAAGCAATTCTGAGAAGAATAATAAAGCAGGAAAAATTACGCTCCCTGACATCAAGCTCTACTACAAGGCTACAGTAATCAAGACAATTTGGTACTGGCACAAGAACAGACCCATAGACCAGTGGAACAGAAAGAGAGCCCAGATATAAACCCAAACATATATGGTCAAATTAATATATGATAAAGGAGCCATGGATATACAGTGGGTAAATGACAGCCTCTTCAACAGCTGGTGTTGCAAAACTTGGCAGCTAAATGTAATAGAATGAAACTGGATTACTTTCTAACCCCATACACAAAAGTAAACTCAAAATGGATCAAAGACCTGAATATAAATCATGAAACCATAAAACTCTTAGAAAAAATATAGGCAAAAATCTCTTGGACATAAACATGAGCAACTTCCTCATGATCATATCTTCCCAGGCAAGGGAAACAAGCAAAAATGAACAAGTGGGACTATATCAAACTAAAAACTTCTGTATAGCAAAGGATACCATCAGTAGAACAAAAAGACATCCACGGTATGGGAGAATATATTCATAAATGACATATCTGATAAGGGGCTGACATCCAAATTATACAAAGAGCTCATGCAGCTCAACAAACAGAAAGCAAATAAGCCAATTAAAAAATGGGCAGACGGGCTGAACAGATACTTCTCCAAAGAAATAATTCAGATGGCAAACAGGCACATGAAAAGATGCTCCACATCACCAGTCATCAGAGAAATGCAAATTAAAACCA
>JAVSCE010020572.1:0-112791 GCA_032199065.1 Smutsia gigantea
AGATACGTTTTTTATGAATATATTCTCCCATACTGCAGGATGTCTTTTTGTTCTACTGATGGTGTCCTTTGCTGTACAGAAGCTTTTCAGCTTAATATAGTCCCACTTGTTCATTTTGCTTTTGTTTCCCTTGCCCGGGGAGATATGTTCATGAAGAAGTCACTCATGTTTATGTCCAAGAGATTTTTGCCTATGTTTTTTTCTAAGAGTTTTATTGTTTCATGACTTACATTCAGGTCTTTGATCCACCTTGAGTTTACCTTTGTGTATGGGGCTAGACAGTAGTGCAGTTTCATTCTCCTACATGTAGCTGTCCAGTTTTTCCAACACCAGCTGCTGAAAGGCTGTTATCTCCCCATTGTATATCCAAGGCACTTTTATCAAATATTAATTGACTGTATATGTTTGGGTTAATGTTTGGGTTTTCTATTCTGTTCCACTGGTCTGTGGGTCTCTTTTTATGCCAATACCAAATTGTCTTGATTACTGTGGCTTTGTAGTAGAGCTTGAAGTCAGGGAGTGTAATTCCCCCTATTATATTCCTCCTTCACAGGATTGATTTGGCTATTCGGGGTCTTTTGTGGTTCCATATGAATTTTAGAATTATTTGTTCCAGTTCATTGAAGAAAGCTGTTGGTAGTTTGATAGGGATTGCTTTGAATCTGTAGATTGCTTTAGGTAGTATAGCCATTTTGACAATATTTATTCTTCCTAGCCAAGAGCATGGGATGAGTTTCCATTTGTTACTGTCCTCTTTAATTTCTCTTAGGAGTGTCTTGTAGTTTTCACAGTACAGGTCCTTCACATCCTTAGTTAGGTTTATTCCTAGGTATTTTATTCTTTTTGATGCAATTGTGAATGGAATTGTTTTTCTGATTTCTCTTTCTGTTAGTTCATCATTAGTGTATAGGAAGCAACAGATTTCTGTGTGTTAATTTTGTATCCTGCAACTTTGCTGAATTCAGATATTAGTTCTAGTAGTTTTGAAGTGGAGTCTTTAGGGTTTTTTATGTACAATATCATGTCATCTGCAAATAGTGACAATTTGACTTCTTCTTTACCAATCTGGTTGCCTTGTATGTCTTTGTTTTGTCTGATTGCTGTGGCTAGGACCTCCAGTACTATGTTGAATAACAGTGGAGAGAGTGGGCATCCCTGTCTTGTTCCCGATCTTAGATGAAAAGCTTTCAGCGTCTTGCCGTTAAGTATGATGTTAGCTGTGGGTTTGTCATATATGGCCTTTATGATGTTGAGGTACTTGCCCTCTATACCCATTTCCTTGAGAGTTTTAATCATGAATGGATGCTGAATTTTGTCAAATGCTTTTTCAGCATCTATGGAGATGATCATGTAGTTTTTGTTCTTCTTTTTGTTGATGTGGTGGATGATGTTGATGGATTTTCGAATGTTGTACCATCCTTGCATCCCTGGGATGAATCCCACTTGATCATGGTGTATGATCCTCTTGATGTATTTTTGAATTGGTTTGCTAATATTTTGTTGAGTATTTTTGCATCTACGTTCATCAGGGATATTGGTCTGTAATTTTCTTTTTGGTGAGGTCTTTGCCCGGTTTTGGTATTAGAGTGATGCTGGCTTCATAGAATGAGTTTGGAAGTATTCCCTCCTCTTCTATTTTTTGGAAAACTTTAAGGAGAATCAGTGTTATTTCTTCTCTATATGTCTGGTAGAATTCAGAGGTGAATCCATCAGGCCCAGGGGTTTTGTTCTTGGGTAGTTTTTTGATTACCAATTCGATTTCATCACTGGTAATTGGTCTGTTTAGTTTTTCTGTTTCTTGCTTGGTCAGTCTTGGAAGGTTGTATTTTTCTAAGAAGTTGTCCATTTCTTCTATGTTTTCCAGCTTGTTAGCATATAGATTCTCATAATATTCTCTTATGATTCTTTGTATTTCTGTGGGGTCCGTCGTGATTTTTCCTTTCTCATTTCTGATTGTGTTTATGTGTGTAGATTCTCTTTTCCTCTTAATGAGTCTGGCTAGGGGTTTATCTATTCTGTTTATTTTTTCAAAGAACCAGCTCCTGGTTTATTGATTTTTTTCTATTGTTTTATTCTTCTTAATTTTATTTATTTCTTCTCTAATCTTTATTATGTCCCTCCTTCTGGTGACTTTGGACCTCATTTGTTCTTCTTTTTCCAATTTCTGTAATTGTGTCTTTAGACTATTCATTTGGGAATGTTCTTCCTTCTTTAAATAGGCCTGGATTGCAATATACTTTCCTCTTAGAACTGCCTTTGCTGCGTCCCACAGAAGTTGTGGCTTTGTGTTGTTGTTGTCATTAGTCTCCATATATTCTTTGATTTCTGTTTTGATTTGGTCGTTAACCCATTGATTAATTAGGAGAGTGTTGTTAAGTCTCCATGTATTTGTGAGCCTTTTTGATTTCTTTCTAAAATTTATTTCTAGTTTTATACCTTTGGTGATCTGAGAAGTTGGTTGGTAGGATTTCAATATTTTTGAAATTACTGAGGTTCTTTCTGTGGCCTAGTATGTGGTCTATTCTGGAAAATGTTCCATGTGCACTTGAGAAGAATGTGTATCCTGTTGCTTTTGGGTGTAGAGTTCTGTAGATGTCTGTTAGGTCCATCTGTTTTAGTGTGTTGTTCAGTGTCTCTGTGTCTTTACTTATTTTCTGTCTGGTTGATCTGTCCTCTGGAGTGAGTGGTGTGTTGAAGTCTCCTAAGATGAATGCATTGCTGTCTATTTCCTCCTTTAATTCTGTTACTATTTGTCTCACATATGCTGGCGCTCCTGTGTTGGGTGCATATATATTTATAATGGTTATATCTTCTTGTTGGACTGACCCCTTCATCATTATGTACTGTCCTTCTTTATCTTTTGGTACTTTCTTCGTTTTGAAGTCTATTTTGTCTGATACAAGTACTGCAACACCTGCTTTTTTCTCTTTGTTGTTTGCATGAAATATCTTTTTCCATCCCTTCACTTTTAGTCTGTGTATATCTTTGGATTTGAGGTGAGTTTCTTGTAGGCAGCATATAGATGGGTCTTGCTTTTTATCCATTCTGTTACTCTGTGTCTTTTGATTGGTGCATTCAGTCCTTTTACATTTAGGGTGATTATTGATAGGTATGTACTTATTGCCATTGCTGGCTTTAGATTCGTGGTTACCAAGGGTTCAAGGGTTGCTTCTTTACTATCTAACAATCTAACTTAATTTTCTTGTTAAGTTACTGTAAACACAGTCTGATGTTTCTTTCTTTCTCTCCCTTCTTATTCCTCCTCCTCCATTCTTTCTATACTAGGTGTTTTATTCCTTGCCTTTAGTTAGTATTTGGATGGATGGTCTGCTTTCTTTGCTATGATTTTATTTTCTCTGGTGACATCTTTTTAGCCTTAGGTGTTCTTCCATCTAGAGCAGTCCATTTAAGATATCCTGTAGTGGTGGTTTATGAGAGGCAAACTCTCTCAACTTTCGTTTGTCTGGAAATTGTTTAATCCCTCCATCATATTTAAAGGATAATCGTGCTGGATACAATATTCTTGGTTCGAGGCCCTTCTGTTTCATAACGTTAAATATATCATGCCATTCTCTTCTGGCCTGTAAGGTTTCTGTTGAGAAGTCTGATGATAGTCTGATGGGTTTTCCTTTGTAGGTGATCTTTTTTCTCTCTAGCTGCCTTTAATACCCTGTCTTTATCTTTGATCTTTGCCATCTTAATTATTATGTGTCTTGGTGTTGTCTTCCTTGGGTCCCTTGTGTTGGGAGATCTATGAGCTTCGGTGGACTGCGAGACTACTTCCTTCCCCAGCGAGGGAAAGTTTTCAGCAATTATTTCTTCAAAGACACTTTCTATCCCTTTTTCTCTCTCTTCTTCCTCTGGTACTCCTATAATACGAATATTGTTCTGTTTGGATTGGTCACACAGTTCTCTTAATATTCTTTCATTCCTAGAAATCCTTTTATCTCTCTCTGCCTCAGCTGCTCTGTACTCCTGTTCTCTGTTTTCTATTCCATGAACAGTCTCTTGCATCTCATCCATTCTGCTGTTAAGCCCGTTGATCGCTTGTCTGATTTCTGTATTGTCTTTCCTCAGTTCCCTCACTTCGTCCCTCAGCTCTTGCACATTTCTCTGTAGGTCCATCAGCATGGTTATGACTTTTATTCTGAATTCTTTTTCAGGGAGGCTGTGCATTTCCATCCCTTCAGACTCCCTCTCTGGGGTTGTCTGGTTGATTTTGGTCTGAACCATATTCCTCTGTCTTTTCATGGCTGTATAATTTGGTCACTGATAGTTGCCACGTATGTCAGCTGGGCTCTTTAAGACTTTAAAAAGAGAAGAAAAAAAGAAAAAAAGAAAGAAAGAAAAAAAGAAAAAAAGAAAGAAAAGAAAAAACAAAAACAAAAACAAAAAACAAAAAAAATGCCCACTGGACGTAGATTCTGTGGGAATGCTCTAGGTGGCGCTATTGCCCCACTATTCCACAGCTGTGGCTGCACAGCTCTGCAGGGCCCTTTATCGCTCTGGCAGGGGTGGGAACGAATAGGAGGCTGTTGATCTCAGTGAGAAGTGTAAGTATGGCTACGCTTCCTCAGTCGCCAGCTAAGGCATCTGAAACTCCCCAGGACTCCCAGCCTGCTGGGCTGAGTGTGCTGGGGTGATCCGGCTCCTCCGCTGGGCTCCTGTCTCTTTAAGACTGCTGAAGAAAGCGCGCGCTTTTTTCTTTTTCCTTCCTGGGAGCCGGCTGCAAGCACCCTGGCATGTTCCCTGCTCAGATTCTGCCCCTCTGTCTCTCCAATCTCCGCTGCACTGCGCGATGTGGGTCAGCGCTCCCTGCGCAGATCACCGGGGCTGGCTACTTCGCGGGGTGCACTTCCACTCCCTCCCGGCTCTGAATCCTCTCCTCCCGCCGGTGCGCTGGGGTGGGGGAGGGCTCGGGTCCCGCCGGGTCGCGGCTCCGTATCTTACCCGCCTCTTGGGGTGCCGAGTCCTCTCGGGTGTAGCTGCACGCTGTGCGCTTTCCTGTGTATTCTCGTCTCTCTTTTAGGAATAGATGTATTTTCTGTGTTTTCGTAGATAAATATAGTGTTGGGAGGAGATTTCTGCCGCCCTGCTCACACCGCCATCTTCCCGGAAGTTGGTATCCTTTCTTTTTTAACAGTTAATGGCAACTCTATTTAGAAGACCAATAGATTAAATACTGTTTAAAATTCTTGTTGCCATTATTTCAAAACTGGTGTGCTGTCAACAAGCAATACTTGAAATACAAGAAATACTCATTTCAAGTAATACTTAACAATTTTTGAATAATTATAAGACACTTAGCACAGCTGAACTTGTCAAGATTGCTTGATCTGTGAACATGTTAGCTGTAGTTTTAAAGAGATACATTGTATAAATGAGGGGTACAGGGCTATGGTTCTGTTCGATTTATATTACATGTATTCTTTGAGTAAACAGATTAAATAGACATTTTAATCAATTTTTAAAAAATTATCTTTAGGTTTGGATTTTATTTTTAGTGTGTTATACTTATTTTTTTTTAATAAAAAATTATCTTAAGTCTGGGGATATCTCTATTCACATTATGGGGTTTTTTTGGTCTGTCATTCAGGTACCAGGATGGACTGCAATAGATTTTGTGATTCCTACCCAATGCTTCAACCATTTTTTCCAGCATTCTGTTATTAAAAAGAAAAAGTTAACTCCTACTTAGAAATGACATACAGATAAGAAATTTCAAAGCAAGGTGAATTTTCTATTGATCATAATGCAAGTTGCACAAAATCTTGATAAGTTTGTTAAAAAAGGCATTTTCTTCTATAGAGACAATTGTACACTGGCAATTGAAGTTGATTTGTTTTAATTTTAACGGATGTGGGGTTGGCTGAGTACCTCTTATTTTGAGTTTGGACAAAGAGAAATATAATAATAATCTCTCACGTGGATGGTTTACAAAGTGCTTTTACATAACGTATTCTCATTTGATTCTCATAGCAACACTCCAAAAGGGAAGTATTTTTTCCCACTTTAGAGTTACCAAAAGGGAAGGGCCAATTGTCAACCCTATAGGACCAGTGTCCAGTTGGTCTTATCTACCACTGTATTTCCAGCACCTGAGATAGTCACTGACATATGATAAACTCTCAAGAACCATTTGATGAGATTAATTGGAAGGATGCATTAAACATCGTAGCTAAGGTCAAAAAATTAGCAAATGGGAGGGCCAGGGCTTGAACATATATCTTACAGTTCCAACAGCACTGCCCTTGTTTCGTTTTTGGGGGTCTATTTGTTAGTGGTGATCCCACCTCCCTGTTTTCTCCTTCTTGCTCCCCACATCCCAAATTGATGCTCACTAATTCTTTTAAAATATGTATTCATTTAAAGTACATTTTTCCTTTTAGTTTTAAAGCCTCTTAACCATTAAAAATGGCTGGAAAACAAAGGATATTTTTTCTTTTCCTGTTCTTTCTCAGTTTTGATAATTACTGCTGTCAAAGCATCCACATTCACCTAAAGCAATAAGCCAGAAGATGCGAAAATCTTTGGCATCAAGTCATGAGTGTGAAAATAGAACTCTATTGAGAAGATAATACAATCAGAAAAAAATTTCAGGGAATACATTTTACCTACAAAGATTGCTGTTTCTTACCTGTAAGCCAGTGTTTCATGGGCTGCTTGGACAATTTTGAGAGGGAGGCAATAGAAATCTGAAACCCTTTCTAGCAACACAGCCTTTGTCCACCTTGTCTTGGTAGCAAGATGTTTCCCTTTGGGGGCAGGAAGTATCTGATGTTTTAAAACAAATGAGCAAACAAACAACCCAGAAGCCCTATTGGAGTAAAACAGATTAGATTTCAAACCAGCCTCTCCCAAAGCTGAGCTCTTACCATCTTTGCTAACAATTTCATACTTGCCAGATCATTTCAAGGTTCCAGACTGCCAGCTCTGACCCTACCCTGTCCCCCACCCTTTTCTGACCACAGGAGAATTGCCCTGGCCCTGAAACACAAACCATAATGTGTGCCTCTACTTCACTTGCACAAAAGATACCAGGCAGGTTCAGATATGAAACATCTTCACCTTTACACTCAGTGAAATAGTCTACATGGCATTTTCCAGGGAGCTAGGGCCCTATAAAGCCATAGATTTTAGGTTTGTGTCCATAACACTCCTATATCCAGCTAAAAGCAATTCCACTCTTAAGGACTTGTTCTTGAAGTTCTCAGTCACCCAACTCCTGGGCTACTTTTACCTGTGACAAATCCAATCTGCTGATAATATTTTTTGCTCTTCTTTCTGTTGTTTTTTCCTCCCTTCCTCCTTCCTAAGCCCCAAACTTTGTCAATCCTTGTCCCATGGGAAGTAGTTTAAACATTGCCAATTGCTACTTTGGCTTTTGCCAATATCCCTCTTAGCCAGACAGCTCATCAAGAATTTTCCCAAACCAACCACAAAAGAAATTTGTTATGAACTATTAAGAAAATGCATTTTTTACACTCTGATTTTACAGACTCACAGGTTTCATTTTTCTTTAGAGAGTTAGGTTATAATGTTCTAGCTACAGCTTTATGTATGGTTGAGGGATGATGTGGGGAGAAGAATTTAAACAGTACCCACCAACGAGAAGAATTTAGTCATAGTTAGAGAACTCTTAGGGCACAAATGATTTAGGAATTTTCAGAAAAAGAAGAAGAAGAAGAAGAAACTTACCGTAAGTACAGAGAAAGTAGAGCAAGAGGAAGTTTGGTCCAGAAATAATGCTTCCAGCATCAAAGGGTCAAGTTGATTCTGACTACAGCATAATGGCTGTCACTTTCTCTTCATTCATTCACTCCTGTGAATAAGTACTCCACCCCTGGTGCTATTCTGGGTGCTGGGGACATAGCAATGAAAAGCCAAACATCCCTGCTCTCTTGGAGCATGCATTCCATAAAGGAAATACAGATGATAAATTGGCTAAATAAGTTAAATATATGATGTGTTAGCTAGTGATATAGGCAAGAATAACACCAAGAAGGCTAAATAGAGTAGGAAGTATTCCTCCAAACCAGCCAGACCTTCATGGGTTTCTAAGGTGAATGTAAAAAAAACATGCAAAACCAAAACAGCCAGTGTCATACAACATTTCTGAGAGATACTAAAGACACAAGGCAACAACTCATTGGTTCAGAATAGGCACAAAATTGGGGAAGAGAGTTCTCCCTATTTGAGTAGGGCAGCGTTGACACAGAGTATTTTCCAAAGGCAGCAGCTAGAGACAGTTTTGGACTGGAGGGGTTGTAGGGCCCAAAGTAGTGAGGATCTCAAGCCTTCAGAGCATGCCAGGTTTCTCCGCCCTGCAGCAGAAATCACTGCGGGCTCAGAATCAGAGCCCAGATGGAGGCAAAATCAAGGTGCCACATAGTAGCTGGAAGTACTGCATTTATGAGTAAATGTGAAACACAGCCTGAATATTTCCACAGTGCGCAGGCAGGAGAGAGTCCAGCCCAGACACAATGGGTAGATGCACTGATGTGCTGGTCAACGTTGAACAACTGTCTTTCTGAGTGTAATTCTGAAACGTTGATATTCGTGTTAAATTAATAAGTAAGGCAAAAGTGAAACTCATGAATGTTGTGAGTGAATTGCTTGCTGAATCAGTTTTGAATACTGGAAGAATAAATAAATTTTTGTGCCTATTCACAATACAAGAACTATAGATATGACATACTAATCTGTATTAACATCACCTTCATCTAAGTCTAGAATAAACTAATAGCAAAGCAATATATCAAGTCCTAACCTGTAGCACTGACCAATATGACAGTGTAAATATTCTCACCATGGCTGATTTTAAGACACCAAGGTGCTATTACTGCACATGGAGTTGGCAAGAAATGAGCAAGATCACACTATTATATCCTGGCATTTCACCAGGGAGTTTTGAAAAAAATGTAGATCATGCCAAGAGGATAGATAATAAGACAATGTGGTAAAATATATAGGAAGTGATAAGTTTTGAATATTACCTTTGATTTAAGAAATAATTTATTTAATTCTAAGTTTACGGAATATGGTTTCTAATAGTGGCTATGTTTAACAGACAGCTAGTAAAATTCCTGCAAATTTAATATTGGCTCTTGTGAGCTAATACAAGTACAAGCCAGCTACCACACACCACCGGTGGATGCCAGAACTACATAAATGTGGGTTGTTATTATTAATAATGTCACTTAATTTTAGTTTCAGGCTCAAGATGCCCTGAAAATGCAAGTTTATTTTTGTTTTAAATATTTCAGCCCTTTAATTTTATTCTATTTGTTTTGACTGGATTGGGGCTTTTCTTTGAATATCTCAGCAACAGATTTCCAACTCTTTCTTACAGAGCATAATAATCTTAGCCATTATTTGCTGATTCTGACTAGCTTCCCTCTCAAGAAGGTGACTTTTTCTTGTTCCTCCCCAAATTTCAGGAGTTTCTTACTGCATTTAGCTATAATCACTATTATCTATTATGTATGAGGTTGAGCCAGAAGACATTGCTGTTATCCAACCATTTTCACCTACAAAAACAGCAATTTCATATGCTTCAATCTAATATTTTTACTCTTGACAAACTGGTGCCTATGTTCCCTGTTATTTGTATCTCTGTGTTCTTATGATTTTGCCCATCTGAAATATTTTTGTCCTCCCTTCCACTTCAAACCTTTCTATCTTCCAAGACTTAACTCCTACTTTCACCTCTCCCACAGACACCATGACTCCAATCCTCGTTAAGCAATTGTAAACATTCTCTCCTCTGACCTTTTGTGATACTTACATGTTCACCACATAATTGAACACTTAATTATAATGTCTCATAATATTTGTACTGTTTCTTGCATTAGTCTTATCTGTAACTAGACAGTAAATTTTCTTAGTGGATTCTAAGTTAAACTTCTCCTATAACCTAACAATGCATCATTGAGCTGAAAAATCATTGTGCACTCTTGTATTTCAACTGATTGGGACTCAAACAATATCCTTCAAAGTTGAACTTAGTTAAAACTAGGTTATGTAGGTGCTAAAACTTGAGCTTTGAATCAGGTGGACTTGGATCTATTTCCTTGCTCCATACTTATAAGCTGTGTCTCCTTGGCATACTTGCTAAACAACCAGAAAACCCTTCTCCTCTTCGGTCAAATGGAGAGACAATGAAGTCTAGACCACTGGGTGATTGTTAGCATATAATGATAAGTCTGGATTAGCTGTTTTCTAGAAATTTAAAGCCAATGGAATATATTTTTGTTAATGATTTGTGTACTTCAGGGAAAGGAAAGATTGTCATTGTGTATGTCTAATTTAAGAATGAAAAGTGTTGTTATAATTATTTTTGATAAGATAAAGTTAATGATTTTTAGTTTGACTTATCTTCCCAACCTCCTTAACTAACACCTAAAAATGGCACAGATATATATATATATATATATATATATACATGGCAGGAAGGCACAGATTTTTTTAAAGTTGAAACACACTGGAGTATGTTGAGTATGCAGGAGGATACTGTGGTTCTTATTACCTAAGAATACATTTCTTATTTTGTTACTCTTGAGACTACAGGTTTTTTTGTACAGTAATAAATGCTAATATTTATTAAGAACTTCCTGTGTTCCAAGGACTTTGTTAAGTGTACTAACTTATTTTATCCAAACAACAGCAATGAGGTATTTATTATTGCTACTTCACAGATGAAAAAAAAAATACAAGCAGTCTTTTGAGATAGTGATAAAAGTACCTAAATGAAGGCATATACAACATACTGAGAAGAGATTTAATAAACTGTCTCTCACAGAGAGTGACTTTACAGCAGTAACTAAATTTTAATTCAGTTTTCTAAACTCTAAAATGTATTGCTGGAGGGTTATTAAGTGTTATTACCAGTGCTAGTAAAATGAATCCAACATGAACAAGGCATCATCTCGAAAGCAGTATATAGGGAAGGAAAAGAAAGTTGAAATGCACTTCATAATTGATCAGTGCTGTCAGTGATAATGGTGTAAGTCATTTACTCATCTATTCCCCTATTTATTGAACAAATACTGTGCATGAGGCATACTTAAATATACTTACCTCTCACTTGTCCATTGGAAGAACTTTGAATTATTGTATGAATTTTGATTAAACTGATTACAAAAAATTTTTGAAACACAGTGGAACCCAAACTAGGGCCAATACTCATTTCCTAAATGAACATTTTATGTGAAAACAAACAGCTGCTGGAATTCATCAGAATTTAAAACAAAAGCTGTTTGTAAATTTTACTGACAGCTGTTTTTGGTGATTTTTGTCAACAGAATTTTTCTGCTTTGCATGGCAGCGTTCTTTTCTTACAGTGTCCCCTTGAAGAATAACTTGCTTGCTTTAATCACGTTTACAGAGATTTATGCTTATTCAGTGGTAGAGCTTCTGAACACAAAATGTCAGTGAGCCTGTTATAAATTGCTTCTGGCATTCCTACTCTATCTTTTATTTGGCTGGGAGTATTTCCACCTGAAAGTGATAAATTCCTGCTATAACCACTTTATGTGCTTCAGTAATTACACTGTACAGAAAATGGGGGTTTCTACTGAGGTGTCTCCTTAAAAATAGCAAGCAGTAAAAGACAGTGGAATGGGCTGAACCCTGAATTCTACTGAACAAAAACAATGACCAGTGAAATATCTGTGTCACTCTGAGTCTGATAAATGGTCAGGAAATACAGAAGACACAAAAACCTTTAAACCATTGCTGTAGGGAGATATTAGTGTAACTATGTCCTTAAACTAGGTACTTTTGATCCTGTGACAGAAATTTGGCAGATGCCCACAAGAATGGAGTTAACATCCTTTCAAAAATCGTCTTAAAATATATAGAAGGTTCTAGAGGCTTCAGTAATTTTTCAGGATATGCCAAGGTCTAAGTGACATTGAGATTATGTTTACATGTGCAAATCAAAGTACTGTAGCATGTCAAAACAGTTCAGTACAGACGATTGCAGCCAAAAACTTGATCAATACATATATATACAACTCTACCAATTAAGAGGGATCCACATTAATCATTATGGCATCCATGAGTGGTGGGTACTAATTAGTTGTGGCCATACCATACTATTTTGTTTGCTATAAGTAATCTACACTGCATGAGACAAAAATCATTGAGATTCTTTTGTTCTTAAAGGAGAAACAAAGTGTTGTAAATAATTGAAGAAATTGAAGAGAAACTATAGAGATTTTCATGATTACATGATCATGCCAGGTGAGGAAAATAAGACCTACTGAGGTTCGCACCGGGGCAGCGCAGCTCTCCATGCACCTGTGAGCATCAGAGCACAGGTGCGCAACCTGGCCATGCTTCCCCCATGAGATGGGCCAATGAGCTTGTCTTTATGCTCCTGGGCTACAGGACAGAGGCCCAGGAAGTGTCCCGGGACATTTGTCCCGGCATGTTCTGCACAGCTGGGGGACGCGCTACGCGTTTCCCTGGGCGGCTGTAACTCGTTCCACAAACCAGGTGTCTGAAACCCACAGGAATGTGTCCTCCGCCCGTTCTGGAGGAGTCGCGGGGACCGCAGTGTGGCGGCAGCTCCATGCTCCCCTGTGGGCTCTAGGCGAGAATCCCTCCCGTGCCTTTCTCTTAGTTTCTGCCGTTGCCAGCATACCTGGTGTCCCCGGCTCATGGAGGCAGCCCTGCTTGGTCCTCACACCGTCTTCCCTCTGCTTGCGCGTCTTCAGGCCATGTTCCCTCTGTGCGTGTGTGCCGCTGTTTGCCGTCTCCTCTTCTTGCAAGGACGCCAGGCGTACTGCATGAGGACCCCGCCTGGGTTCACGCATCTGAACATGATTACATCTGCAAACACCTTATTTCCAAAGAAGGGAGCGTTCACGAGCACTAGACGTTGGGACTCCCACGTAGCCTTCGTAGGGGACACAATTCAACTGGTAACATGAAAACAGCGAGTCTCGTGTTCTCTGCCTTGCTCCCTGGAAGACCTCAAGCCCGGGGAAGGCACAGCTCGGGGAAAGCACATTGCCGCTCAGGGCCCCACATGTGTGCAGGGGGGCTGCTCAACCTCTCACAAGGCACCGAACAGCTGCCGCAATAAAGCGACCCAGCCCAGAAGGTCAAGGGGGCCTGAGGCCAAAAAACACTGCCTCACCCAAAAAACGGATTGAGTGAGACTTCTGGGCCCTTCTCCTCGGGGGGATAGTGTTTGGACTTGGCTTGAGAGGCCATGCTCATAGTTCTGTAAACAAGCCCTTTATGAAACATTCCTCAAATTACGCAGTTTGAGAAACGCTGTTTCCTGTCCAGATTATGCTGTTTGTTTTATTTCATTAGCAAAGGATACAGAATAGGTAAGTTTTGAAGAGGGAGAGAATAATTATTGGAAAGTTCCTGAATGAGAGAGGCCACATGACTGGACAGGGCAGATCCAGGAAAGAATATATGGTTTTGAGCTGGTGGAGACCAGACATGGAGATGTCAGCGCCCAGGGAAAAGCAAGTGTCCCAAGGGGAACACCGGAAACAAATTTCTGTGCCTCAAAACTTTGTTAGTGAGAGTCCACCTTGAGTATACAAGAGCCACTGTAAGAAGGGGTGACCTACGGCTGACTCTGGAAAGTTGGCCTCTCTGATTGCATCTGGTGGAAAAGAGAGGACCTGGTGAATCAAAGGAAATTAAATAATTTGGTTCATTAAATAATTTGCAGTTTTGATTTTTTGTTTGACTACATGAACGGCCTCTCTAAATGGATGGTAGGTTTCTGCAGTGTTCTCCCACCGACTTTAACTTTCTCCTCTCGTCTTTATACATTTTATATTTGCTCATTATTTTATTTATTTGCTTCAGATGCTTGGATGTATGATACAATCAGCAGAGCGTTTTCACATACTCATTCTGGTTTCTGATACTGTACTTTGGAAGTGATTTGGCTGGAACACAAAACATATTTCCTCATGAAATTAATGTCATAAAATGGTGGCTGTCCCAGGCCAGACAACAAAACCCCTCCCTCCCACACTCTCCCTGAAGATGTGGCAATAGTTGTTCCCATCCTATTCACCCGTCTCATGGTGTTTTTCCTGGAGAAATGCCTTTGGTGCATGAGTCAACCTGGAAGTTACCACAGGTAGCACAATTCTGGATCAGGTGAGGTGGAGGACCAGGGAGCAAGGGCCCCTTCAGCAGACAACTGTACTCCATCTCCTAGCACAGGGCTCCCCTCTAAGGCATGAGCAGCAGGCATGGGGGTTCCTGAGCCCCTTTCTGCTCCAAACTAGGGCAGGACCTTTGCATGCTGAGGTCACTTGGGAGCCAGATCTGAGGCAGACAACTTCAAGTGCAGGGAGACGTGAGTGTGCTGAGCAGAATAAAGCCCCCAAGGATGTCTGTCCCCATCCTCAGAACCAGTGACTCTGTGACCTTCCATGGCAAAGGGGACTTTGCAGATGTGAGTTACAGATCCCGAGATGGCAGATGATCCCAGCAAAAAAAATAATAATAATAAATTTTTTTTTAAATTTGTAGCAAGCAAAAAGAGACCTTTATTTTGAGTTTTCTATTTCCTTAAAAGTGAGGACTTTGTCAAACATTTTTATACACTCAGGGAAATATACAACATTAGAGAAATGCAGGCCACAATAGTTTTTCTTGTATGTACTCCAGAATCTCAATACACACACAGCTTGGGATAACTTAGAGAGTACAACCTAAAGATTTTGAAATTTTGTAAATTAGCCTTTAGTGAATTGTACAATGTATTTAATTAAAAAGTTTATATTTTTCAAAGACAATAGTATTTCGTTGTTACCTCCCACCCCTTAAGACTCACATGACAATATAACACTTAAAACAGAAAAAGAAGGAAGAGTCAAATGAAAGGAAGAAAAGAAAAATTGGTTCACAGCATTTGGTTTATTTCTGGACTCTTCTGGTTTTTGAACGGGTCTGTACAGCCTCTTCTGTCTGTTTATCTGAGCAGTCCATATCTTCAACACCATTTTCTGTGCTTCCCTCAATTTCTTTCTTTCGCTTCTTCGTTATTGTTTTTGCTTTCAAACCTCCATTCTCCGCAACACTGAGGTCCAGTTTGCCATCATCCTTACGTCCTATAGCTTTAAGTCCTTGCAAAAGAATATCTCGTAAATTTTGATAAAGCGGTTTTTCGGCATAGTCCAGTAATTTCACTGTTTCCATGTATTTAGCAATTTCAGCTGGCTTGTTTTTCTCAGGAAAACATTTGTCCATCAAACCTGCAATATTTTCTCTGTATCTAATTTTGGAATCTCTAACATAGTTAAGATCTTTCAAATTATCTTCCCAAGGAAGATGGCCATTAAGCCACTGGATCATGCAATAACCAAGTATTTCCAGATCACCACGTCTTGATGGGGCCACACCATGGTGCGCATCAATACTGGGTGAATTCAATAGTGCCATCATGACATCTTTTTGGGTCCTCTTTATATTCCTTATGAATCCCTTCTGGGCGGTAGCGGTAAACAAGGCCATGATCTACCAAGTACACCTGATCAGGATTCTTGTAGCTCAAAAGAAGATTTGAGGCCTTGATATCTCCATGTACATACTCATGCTCGTGAATATATTCCAGAATACCCAGAATTCTTAAACTTAGCTGCAAGATGGTTTTTCGAGAAAACCTTTTGGCATTTGCTTCATATATTTTCTGAAGGTCACTCCCAAAGCGATCCATTATCATAAACCTGTAACTTTTTCCATTTTTATCCTGGAGACCAGACCCCCAGTACTTAGGAACACCCAGGTACTTCAGTTTATGGGTACGAATCCATTTCTGAATTTGCTCTGGCTTGGCAGCTCGCTGGTAGAATTTTAATTCAGTAAAAAGAGGTCCATTGTCACTGGGTTCCACTTTTACAACACAGGGTGCACGCTGCCCACTGATTTTGAAGAATTCGTATCAGCAAGATATATACATCCAAAGCCACCTTGGCCAATGGGTAATTCTAGTTTCCATTCCTTTTTTGTCATGTCAGTGATTACCTCCCCAGCTGCAAATTGTTCTACAAGACGTCTCCTTCTAAGACTCTGTCTTCCAGCTTGAGCTGCTTTTACACGAGGCATTTTCACTGTGAGGCTAAGGAGAGTATGTGCGAAAGGCACGCTTCACTGGTCAGGCTGAGGCAGAGCCCGCAGGTAGCAGAGTTCTGCAGGGCTGGGGTGCCAGGGGGCTGGAGCTGGTCCACGGGAATCTGCCTGCAGGGGGCTGCTAGGAGCAAGAAGCTGCCTACTGGGGGCTCTTATTTTCTGGCTCAGGGCTACAGAAGTCTCCTAGTTTCAGGGAATACGAAATCTGGTTTTCTCAATCTCCTTGTTCCTTTCCAGGTGATTTCCAGAGCCGCAGATGCGTCGCCTTCTACCGAGTACGAACTTCCCGCCGCTTCCTCCGACTTGCAACTCCGAGGCGGCGATTTATGTGAATCAACAGGCAGTATGGCAAACCATTAAGCTCATTGCTTTGAACTAAACTGCTTGCATTAAAACACTATCCAGTGGATACTTCATTTGAGATGATACTAAAAATAGATTATGATCACTGAACAGAATTTAAGCTTCCATTCAGAGTTATTGTCTCATATTTGCAAAGGAATTGTTACAGCAACTATCTTTGTTCCAATAGTCACAGAAGGAGTGGCTCCTTCTTGCTCAGAATATACACACTTTCATAAGAGGCTTCTAAAGCAAGTATAACTGAATTAGTGAAACTCAACAGTGCGAAAGCCAGTCCTAAAAAGGGAAGATGTATTGAGTGCTTCTTTTTAGTTAAGTTTTAATACATGTATTAAAAGTTCAGTACAGCCCATTGTGAAGGGATTTTCATTGATTGTACAGGACTACTCGTTCAGAAGAGAGTGTGAGGTTGGTATATATTAATCCTAAATTTACAAAAGATGAAGCTAAGTTCCAAAATAGGTTAAGCAATGGGCTCATGGGGGCAATCCTAGGAAATGGCAGGGCTTGGTTTATAACCCAGTTCTGCTTGACCTTAGAACTATATTCACTTAATCATTATACTACATTGGGTTCCAGAAAAAATAGCACAGAGCTTATGCCTTTAAATTAGATTAACAGCATTTTCACATAGGAAGGCTATCCTCATCAGATGTAGAGAACAAATACCACACTCCTAGATGCTGTGAAGGTTTGTTCCACCCCATCAGTTACCGTATTCAAATGCTCTTTATCAAAGTGTTTTCAAACTGGTTTTCTGGGGGGCTTAGGGAAATCTCTAGGTTTCATAGAGGTCCTGCAAACAGAATTTATAGTTGACCTAGAAAAATGCACTCAAGTCAGAATGGTTGATTCCACAGCATGACACCATAATTAAAAGCCAGAAATGAATTAGTGTGCTGAATTTGAAAGATAGCTTCACATTACATGGGAAGAGGGTCTGGGTATTATGTTTGTTCCTTTTTCTTGTTATATATATTTAGCCAAGTGAATATGAGAAAGATTTAATACTTTTTAAAATACTTCACAACACAATAGAAGAAAAAAATTAGCATTTAGATTGTTTTCAACAATCTATTACATTAAACCTGAAGCCAGGAAGGAGATCCAGGTGGAGATGCCTTTGGAGTACAGTAGCCCTAAAAATGGTAATCAAAGCAATGGTAGGAGGGTATGTAGAGAGAAAGATGGGTAAATAGGCTACAGCAAGCCAATCCATATGCCTCAGAATCTCCCAAGGACCAGAGCGTTACAGTGGGGTAGGTGGAAAAATTTTGAAAGAGTCTAAAGTAATAGAGAATACTGCTTAATTTGAAGAGGAGGAGAATAGACTAGGAGTGAAAGGAAGCAACACACCTGAATTTTGATGTACTCAGGAGGGCCTAGCAGGGAAATGGAAAGGGAAATAACACATCATTTAGCTCTTTTAAAAGTAGGGAGAGGATATTGCTAATGCCCTAAGATAAGTCTTTGCCAAGATCCTATAAATGAATTGGATTTCCCTGGGGAAGTTCTTTGAGAGCAGTGCTCCAGGATTCTGGGCATTGTTAGCATATCTCATCTTGGATAGGTTGCCTTTCTTTTACCCACACACAAAAATGGACATGAGAGAAAGAAATGGCTCTTGAAATGCAGGATCCAGGGCTGAGAGGAAGAGTTGGTTCAAAAACACTTGAAGCAAAGCATCTGCCACCTGCACTGGAGCAGAGCTGGGCTGGAAGAAGGAAGGAAATGGAGAGGAAGTGGCAGATGGGAGAGTAACCTTGCTATTTTCTTGATGATACTAAGCTGTCAAGAATTTTGTGAGCCTTGGAGAGAGGTAATGGGGAAAAAGCAGAGGAAAGGAAAGAGGAAACTCATAGGAGAAATAACTCATTGCACCTGCATAATTCATTGACTAGTGTTGTACAAATAGGCCAGTAACAACTGTTTGGTCCTTACAGCATTTTACCAAATGTGAAATTTTCATTTATTCTGATAACAGTTAAATTATTCCCTAATAAAAAAAAAGCACCTGATAAAAATAGAGTGTTATTCTATGGCAAGCAAAGCATTAGCAGTACAGATTATATAATCTTCATATTAGCTACCATTTATTGAGTACTTATGATGTAGGTGATTTTACACTTATCTTCTTTAATAATCCCCTAAATCTACAGGATATTATTATCCCCATTTTTCAAATAAAGAAACCAGTGCTCAGAGAACTTATGACTTTATTTATTTATTTATTTTTAATATAATTTATTTTATTACCATTAATTTACAATTACATGTGCAATATTACGATTATTAAACTACCCCTTCATCAGGTCCCCCCCACCAACCCCATTACAGTCACTGTTATGACTTGATTTAAATCACACAATTATTTAGTGGATGAAGTTCGGTTAGAAGTGGGTCTGTCTGGCTCCTGAAATCCCCAATTTACTCCATTATACATCATAGCATCTCTCCAAGTTTGTTTAGCACTTTACGTTTTCTAGAATTAGATTTCTCTGAGGCTCTGCAAAGAGTAAGCAATGGTTTAACAGGGTTAACAATCAAGGATTAATTCTTGGCAATCTTTGAATTCAAACAAAATTTGGTTAGTTTAACATGCTATGATAGATCAATTAAAACACCCCGTAAGATCTTATTTAGTTTTATTCATTCTGCTTCTACTAACCAAGTCTTCATTAGGAAATGTTTCAGATGGCTACAGTGCAGGCTAAGGACTGGAGGGGACTTGGGTGGACACAGGTACACCAGCTAGAAGGCTAAGGAAACAGTTCAGGTGAGGATGGAACAACTGGGTCTGCTGTGAAAACAGACAGAAGTGAGTAGATTTAAATCAGGGGGGAGAAGAATGCAAGGATTTGGCAGTGGACCGGTTGGGGAGGGCGAAGGGACGTTCAGTAGATGTTATCTGTAAGATATGGCTATCAGTGAAAAGACCCTCATGAGGGTAGACACACCCTTTAAGGAACAAAAAACCCGACGGGGCAGTAGAGGGAGTTACTTTCTTAGGAATAAAGACAGTGGCACCCTCAGCGTTATGAGCAAAGCTTCTCCAAGCACAATTATAGTCAAAACAACGCTCCTTATAGAAAACGTTCAACTAAAAGTTTACGGTTTGTGATTTTCCCATCGGGTACGTTCCGCTGCGGAGCCCCAGAACCCTTGCTCGCGGAAATCAGGGTCTAGTTCAGTTCCCGCCTCGATTTCCTCTGGCGCCCTTTGCCGGCACACAGCAGGCCTCCGACGGCAGCCGAGACCCGCCCCGCCCCTCAGTAGGCGTGTCCGCCAGCCCCGCCCACCGGCCCTGCGCGCTTGGAATTCACGCGCATTACAGCAGTTCTGCCCGGCCCCCAAGCGTCCCGCTGGCCGAAGCGCGGGAATCCCTGCGGCTGGAGCCCGGGTCGCGGGCCTGCGGCGTCGCTGTGGTTAGCCGCGTCTGCCCGGTCTGCCGCTCTCCGAGGAGCCTTCCCGCGAACGCGGGGCGGTGCTGGGGAATCGGCCGCCGAGGGTCCGCTCCGGCAACGAGCCTCGTCCCGTGCCCGCCATGGAGCCGGCCGATCGCGGGGCTTGGGCCCACAGCCGCGCTGCGCTCCTCCGGCTGGAGAAGCTGCTGCATTGCTCCCGTTGGTAAAGACGGAGCTCGAGGGGTTACCGCGAGGGCGGCGACGGGGGGCTGGGGTCCCCCAGTCTCGGGGGCGGGACGTCTTTTCAGACCTCCGGTTTCTTCCTCCACTCCCGCCCTGCAGTCGGCGGGAGGGCAGAGTTGTATCTGCCTAGGGATCTGGTGTGAGTGAGTTACTTCCTCGCTGGCCTCCATTCATATCCTTTCTGGGCAACTTTCTAGCCTTTTTCTGGCACTAATTCCATTTAAGGCGTAGGGCTAGATAGTGCTCAAACTTTAGCGGGCTTCCGATCGTTTGGAGGTGTGGTTAAAAATGCGAATTGCAGGTCCCGCCTCCAGAGTTTGAATCTGTTGGGGTGGGACTAAGGCTTCTGAGCTTGTTACAGGGCCTCCGGTCCTTGTGATGAGGTAGTTACAGACACCGACGCTGCTGAGTTTGAAGAGGCCCACCAAGTTTGAAGCAGCTGTCACTCTGCCGAGCCAGCGCCTTTAATCTTTTATCCCTAGCATCTTTTTGCCGGGAGGAGGGAAAATTTTGGAGACCCTTGTTGGGAGTGTACTGAAAATGACTGGGTGATGGGAGACACCACCATTCTGTGTCTCAATTTCTAATTTCCTTGGTTTGCTCAAAGGAGCAAACCTTGTATAGATTGTATGGCTTAGTGTATTCCTTGTATGGCTTAGGGTTCTAGCTCTTAGAGATGCTATATATGATCATTTTTTGATTCTTATTTCCCTGCATGGTGTCACACCATGACTGTCCCCTCAGTTCCAGGTTTTCATTCCATCTAAAGACATTTTCATGACCGGCACTCCTTGCTTCTCCTTTCCCTGTAGCTTTTCCTGGTACAGAAACCAAGAAACTTTATAAAACCCAAGAAGGGCTTGTCTCCCTTTTCATTTCTTCCAAAAGCATTTCTTCGGTGTCTGCTTTGTGTACAACGCAGTGTTTTCTGCATCAGTGTCACTCTGGCAGGTTTTCCCTCTGCCATATTTCTCTTTTGGACTTTGATTTTTTTTACCTCCTCTGATTTCCAACTTGCAGAACTTAAGTTATCCATAAAGTATAAGTAACAGCAGCCTTTTCTTTAAAAAATTAAAAGGACCTGTTTCAGTCTTGCACTTATATTTTGTTTTACAAAAACTTTAAAACTTATGACAAAATGATGTTATTGCACTCCTCAGAAAGTGGCACTTTTGATAGGATGAGTACATGAAGATATTCTGCGTTGTGTTTTTCTACACCCCGGGGTCATCTATCTGAGAAGAAGAAATTTAAAACTGACTGTGCTAGTTGCTATAATAGAAGCAATTGTAGTTACACTTTACTAGTTCAACAAATGTTAGACATTTCGATGGGATGTTTTTGTATGGAAGGCACTCAGCAGCATAGCACTTTATTTAGACTGTAGAGTCAGACTGCTTTGAGTTCAGGTTTCAAACTTTGATACTATTGAATGGACCCAAGTTATTCAACCTCTTTGTGCCTCAGTCTCCCCTTCTGAATAATAGTTCTCAGCTTATCCTGTGAGGATTCATTATTTATATAAATACATAAGTATATATATGTGTGTGTGTGTGTGTGTGTGTGTGTATATATATATATATATAGAGAGAGAGAGAGAGAGAGAGAGAGAGAGAGAGAGAACCTACAAAGTGCCAGACACTATTCTAGGCATTGGGGATTCATGAGTAAACAAAGTAGATAAAACCTCAACCCTTATGAAGCTAACATGCTATGGGAGGAAAGAAAATGAATAATATTGTACATATGAAGTGTTGAGTGTTGGGGGGAGACAGAATAGGTAGAATATGAATAATCAAAATAGGTAGAATATGAATAACCTAAAGGTTGTCCTGAAATTTAACAAAGCCAGTTTCACTTTTTATCCCCTACCAAATAACCAAAGGGAGCAGACAATAAGAGCCAAAGGAATGAAAGTAGGTATTAGTAACTAGGTCTGGACTTTTAACACAGGTCTGGAGAATGATAACTGCACTCCAGGGTTTTTTTTTTTTAAATAATATATGAACCACTGATGGATTAAATCTCTACTGTTTCTTTGAATACATATTTTAACATAGGACTTTGCACACTTTGTCTATAAAGGATCATATAGTTAATATTCTAGGCTTTGCTGGCCAACAACTCTGTTCTTACTATTTTTCATTTTACAACCCTTAGAAATGTTACAAAATTCTTAGCTCAATGGCAATACCAAAACAAGACTAGCTTGATTTGGCACATCTAGGTGATAGTTTGTCAAACTGTTTTACAGGAAGAATATCTCAAGTTTAAAAATCCAGGTCTCAGTGTCAACTTTTATGTCACATGGGGTTTAGTATTTAGAAATGGCTTGTGTTCTTCTCTTGGTGTCTCTGTGTATTTGTACTGTTTGTAGTGAATAAAGCATGTACAGTTGCTCCTTAACCATGGGGGAAAAATCCCATTCTTTCCCCTCTGCCTTTTCCTAGTAGCTGCCTGACATCATTGCTTCAAGGGACCAACCCAGGATGGTCTGCTTCTTGCTTTTGTTATCCACATTCAAAGCAATGTCATAGTATTTGAAATTGGGTGTCAGTATGTCCTTTTACAGAGTTTCAAAGTTCTATCCAGTGGGCTAGTGAATACCCGAATTACCCTCACTGTCAGTTTGCATCTGTCATCTGTCTTGTGTTCCTAGATGTCACCTGTCTTGTATAACATATTGGGTCTATTTTGCAGCAAGCATTACTGCGTCTGAGGGTGGATTGGCTACATTACAGGGCATCCTTTCTTGACCTTTAACATAAGTATGGCTCCAGTGTTAAGTTGATGAAATTGCTCAAGAGGCCAGATGTGACATTTATGTTAGGGCCAATCCTCATAACCAGATAATAGCTATTTAAAGATTTGGAGAGATTTAAAAATGAGACAGGAAGACCATATCATTTGAGAGGACAGCAAAAAGCACAGTAGCAATGTGTTCCTAAAGGAAGAGGAAATGATAATAGGAGCTGTGTTGTAAAAGTCCAGGGCTCATAAGACACTTATTTTGTAAATTAAAATAATTAGGTACCTCTTGACATACCCTTTTGAGGGGGAGGGTTGGCATCTGCTACAACTGTAATTTGTACTGGTGCTTTTGTAATCTAGTTTAAAAAGTCAAAAAGTAGTCTTGTGATTTTTAGGATAGGTGACTTTTGTAAATTCTCTTGTGTCATTTTAAGTGTAATCAAGATTGTTTCATATTTTGAGGCAGCATAGGTTAGTGGGTAAGGGCATGGATTTGGACTTTGGCCTCAAATCCTGGTTCATTGATCTGGGGCAAATTATTTCATCTTTGTATGCTCCCTTTTCTTCATCTGCAAAATTAGTTAATAGTAGTTTGTACCTTACAAGGTTGTTACAGGAATTAAATGAGTTCATTCATATTCACAATAGGTACTAGAGTAGTGCCTGTTCCGTTCTAAATGCTGAGTGAATGTTTATAAGATAAAGGATGGGTTTCATGACCCCAGCATTCATCTTTTGCCTTTTTTCATTAGTTTTGAATGTTCAGAGGCATTCTTACAGGCCAGTGATTCTTAAGTGGGATGGCTGTTCCCTTCGATTTGCTCTGGTGCTGGTTATTCATTAGGACAGGTAGTCACTGAGGTACTACGTTAGAGGTGATATGGTGAGACATTTTCTACTCTTCAGGAACATAGGCTTAACTGTAAGGGATAAAATATACACACTCTTCAGGAGTAGATTATGAAGGTCAAGGGGATGCAGAGAAGAGTGGTTGGGTGGGGCCGGCAGAGGAAAGCTTCAAGGGTTTTTGAGTTGTCCTTGGATAGAATTTTCTAGATGGAGTGAGGTGGTGAGTTATTAGCAAATAACAATATACTAAAACATATTGCAGGATAAAAGGGAGTGAGCCAGGTGGGCTGAGAGTTAAGCTGGTCACATTAGTGCTTAGTAGCCTAAAGACTATTCAGAGAGCAGTTTTTGTAGCTTTCCTGGACTCAGTGTCCTCATCTATAAAATGAGGAAAGTGGATCAACTGGTTTTTAAGGTTTCCTCAGCTTTGCAGATTCTGTAATTATTATTGTTCATTGGATACAAAATGTTTAAAACTTTTTATTAAAGTTTCACATACTACAAAAGGCACAAATCATTGGTGTTCAACATGTATCATACCCTCCAAATTGCGATTCATTATGTGGTATTTTGATTCTTTTGATATCTGTCTCCTTCAGTTATACTACATATTTCATAAGAAGAGGTTCACATTTATAGCCACAGTGCTGGACGCATAGATTTTTAGTGTTTGTTAATTAAATCATGAAAGAATTTAGGTTAAGTTAGGATCACATTTAAATGTCCTTTGCAAGTGGAAATATCAGAAGGACCTGGTTAATTCACTTGAAACTCTTAAGACTCCTTAATAGGTTCCTGGAGTTATTTACCCAGAATGAATAGTGACTAAGGTCTCAGGGCAGATGTAGAAGGCACAGGTCTTTCCCCCTGGGATTTAGAGCTAGAACTCCAGGTGCGTCCTCAGCAGGTCTACACATACCTGGTGAGATATAAGGCTTGTGACTGACTGAGAAACTTACCAGACACATTGAGCACCCTTTAGCTCATAGCATAGGGGGATGGTCTTACAAGTGAAGTTATTGCGATACAAGTTTGAGGCTCAGAGGAGAGATTTTAGGCTGGGAGTGCAAATGTGAGCATCATCTGCCTGTATAGATGGTAATTGTAGGCATACTTCTGGAAGTGAGAAGGGAAGAGTGTGAAGGGGAATGCTTATGTCTGAGCCTTGAAACAACATTTCAACATCGGGTTGACCAGGTGAAGCTTTAAGGACAGAGGAATATCAGCAGTTACTGTTTTGCTTTGGAAGAAAGGGAATAGCAGACAGAATAAGCAGAACTGTTTGAATGGATGTGTATGATATTCTAATCTATCTCATAATAGTAGATTATATTATAATGAGCCATTAATAGATAGAATTCTATTGCCCTTTTGACTCTTTGGGATATTGACTCGTTGACTTATTCAATATTGACACTAAACGGTTAGACATGGTTTCTTATTTTTCCCACGTGCTTTAGTTGAATCTGGCATACAATTAACTTTACAAAATAAGATGCTTCCATGTCATAATACATATCCCTTACTTGTTAACAATTTTATTATCCTAAAGAAATATACAACAAATTATTTAATTAACTTGGAGAGTCTGTGCATTTTGGTGTGAAATGTGTTTGGTCCAGACTTAAAAACAGTTTGGGGATTTTCTAAAATGTAGAGCCCTGTGTGGCTATCTTGCCTATTTAATAATAGTTGGTATCTCATGGAAGCTTAAGGAGCCGTTTGGCTAAACAATAGGTCTGCCTCACTGTTGTAATCTTAACTGAATTTACTTTTCTTCTTTGCAAAGAAAATTTTATACCAGTTGGACCTTTTCTTTTTTTTAAAAGTTTGTTCTCACTACTTAAGTCTCTAATTGACGATCCCCCGACTGTACTGCTCTTTCCAAATCAACCACATGTAAAGTAACAGAAGTACGATTTCAGATGAGAAAAGGTAGAGTAGCTGAATTTTCAGGGTACAGAAATCCTGTTACGATGCAAATGTCTTCTTATTCTTCTGGACTTTTTCTTTCTAATATATATGGATATGAAACAAAAAATAGGTAAGGATAAAATAGAATTGTTAATATAAATTCATTTTTGTATGTAGTCTTTCATTTGGTTCACTCACTAAGGATTTGTTGAGATCTTGCTGTTCATGTAAGATCTCTTGTCTGTGGGGCTATAATCTATTTGGAGATGAGAAAAAAAAAAAAAGAAAATCAGGCAGATAAAATACAAGCTACTTAGTTTTCAACATTGATTTCCAGAGCCTCAGGTAGATGCCATCTCTGTGGAACTTTAGAGCATCTTGTGTTTCTCTTAAGTCATATACTAACTTGCTTACAAAACTACTCAGATTATAAGCCCCTTAGGAAAGTGTAATACAATCAACTTTGTGTCCTTTGTATGTCAGGTATAGATTTTGCGTAAGTGATGACATGGAAACTAAAATCCAAGAATTTCTGTGCTTATTTGTTTCGTGTCATTTTATTATATCATCCTTGACTATATTTGGATAATGTGTTGGGCTTAAATAGTTTTTGGGGAGGAGGAATTGTATTCTAGGCTGGGGAGAACATTCTGAGTCATCATGAGTTTGGAGTTGGACGTAGGGTATTTGAGGAATGTTTTTGAGGGGGTATTTGAGGAATTAGACACTGCCTGAGAAGAGCAGAGTTTTTGTTGAGCAACAGTGAGAGAAAAGCTTGCCTGGCTTTGGAGTTACAGATTGTAACAAACTCTGTAATGTTAAGATTTTAAAATTACACATGAAAAGTCAGTAGGACTAAGACTACTATCATGAAAACATTTTTTCGCTTTGTCTCTTTAGTCACCCTCAAGTTCTACACTCCAGATACAGCCTTTGTCTCTCATCTCTTCTAGCTCAAGTATTTACTTCCACATTTCCAAATATGTTTCTATTGCTATTTCTTGATTTTTTCCCATTTTTAGATATTATTTATTAACTTCCTAATTTCTTACTCTGAAAAATGCATTTTCTTATTACCTTTTATCTGCTAACTTTCTGCTATGGGAGATGACTGTATATAGAATTTGAAGTATAAAATAATTTTCAGTCATTATTTTGAAGGCCAAGCATCCCTTGTTACTTGAGATGTCTTAATGCTATTCAAGAAATATGTATATGAATCCTTTTAAAAAAATATATGTGACAGTTTTATTATTTTTTAATCTTTGGAAGCTTGTGGTATCATGTCTAGAAGATATCTTTGGTGTTTTGAAGTTTCAGTTTTGCAAGCCTCTGAGTATATCTTAAGTATAAATTTCTGGCAGTAGAATAGTTGAGTTAAAATTGGGTGTATTTAAAATTTTAATAGATATTGTCTGGTTGTAATAAAAATTCTTTTATTCCAGAGTGTCTTCTCAGCTAAACTCTGGACATTGTCACAAAGTCTGATTTTGACATAGATCAATACCACCCTTTGTGTAGTGTATCTACTCTTTGAGCTTTTCATTAAAAATTTTTTTGAACTTGGCATTACTTTCTCCCAGGTTTGGCTGTAACAGTCCTCTCTCTGCTCCTTCCCCCAGTTTACCCACCCCACCCCCTACACTTCTGGCGCAGAAGGTAGAGTGGAAGGCAGGATCTAAAGAAAACTTTTTTTTTTAGGTTTAAGGAGAGATGACCTGTGTATGTTTAGGTACAGACGGGAGAAGAAAGGTTACTAGAATGATGAGAGTATACTACTTAGGATACAGAGAAGATATGGGATGTAGGGACATGCAAGAGATCTTTTCCTCTGAGCCTGAAGGGAGGGGTAGGATTATGGTAAAGAGGTAGGAATGAGTGTAGGCTTATAGTACAGTTTACCCTTCAACAGTGTGGGAGCTTGTGGTGCTGACTCCCTGCCCCCTGTGCAGTTGAAAATCTGTGTATAACTTGACTCACCAAAAACTTAACTGCTAATAGCCTGTTGACTGGTAGCCTTACTGATAACATCAATAGTCAATTAATGCATATTTTATATTTATATGTACTTGTTATATACTGTATTCTTACAATAAAGGAAACTGGAGAAAAGAATTATGTCTTTTCAGGTTGTTCCAAATCCCCCCAGATTTTTCCAATATATTTGTTACAGAAAATCTGTGTATAAGTGACCCCATGCATTTCAAACCTGTGTTGTTCTAAGATCAGCTGTATTTGGTTCTAGTAAGGTAATGGAGATTGTTTTGAACAGCCATCAAATAGCCAGTTGTTTATTTTCTTACAGAACATCTAATACATCACTTTGATAGAAGTACAAAGGAATAATTTGTAGAGTCACGTTTGTATATCTTTCTGTCCTTTTATAATAGTTATTCACACCCTGAGGGCAGGCAGGGAAGGAATGGACTGTGAGGCTTATCTAGCATTATGACTGACATCCATGAGTGTCTGAGAGGTCAATGGATTACGGTGGTGGTGCAGGTGGCTCTGAGGTCGTTAACTCTGTGGCCTAGGCTGCATAGGGAACCCAAGGAGCTCATAAACTTTCTAATGGAGTTCTTTCTAATGGAGCTAGTGGAATTCTGTCAAGGTAGAGAGCAACCTGAAGGTGGAAGTTTGGTCAGGGTTATGGAATAAAAGAGACATAGGGAGGATACCATGATAGGAGGTAAGATAATACCACTTTTGAAATCTTAGAGGCAGAGCTTGTAAAGAAGTAGAAGGGAAAACACTTGATTGGGAGGTAAGAAGCATAGGTTTGGTAGGTCAAAAAATTATAGGAGGTGCATGAACATTATAACAGATCTTCTTAATTGCCAGAATCACAGAAGTGGCTGCCACATCACAAGTCATATTTTTATCACTCTAGTCTACATAGTGTGATAGAAAAGAATCATATTATGAGTTTTTAAAAAGTAATTGGTTTTATAATGTCACTGAGCACCATTTTCAGTATCTTGAGAATAACATTGTGGGTGTATTCTCTGTAGCACTCTTTCTGAAAACTCAATTTAACTTTAATGCCTGTATCTATTGAAATGTGCAGTGTGATGCTTCTGATCTTTCAAGAAATGTGGAAAACTATTTTTATTGATACATGGTATGCATACAGAGGTAATTGGATAATAATGATGTAAACACGTAAAGGTCCTAAAGTTAGTGTTAATAAACCAAGCACAAAAAATGTTCCTCCTTTAAAAACTTTATTTCTTCTGTTTGCTCTTGCTATATTATGCCCTCTGAATATAATGACTGTATGTGTGTTTATTAGTAAGCACCACTACCTGCTTAGGATCATCAAATGCAGCAGGTATTCTGATGGACAACATTGGGAATAATTGTGTTTCTCTCTTCCCCCAGTGCTGTGAATCTCATTCAGTCCAAAGAATACCAATCTGATGATTCCTATTTGCAGTTGCTCAAAGAACAAAATAATCAACTAACTGTGAACTGAAAGAATGGCTGTTTTTTTGACAAAGCAGCTATGAAAAATACATGGCTACCTAACACAGCCGGAGACCTATGTTTTCCAATAGGAAATCATTAATTCTTATAGTCAAAGAAACCAGATGTCCTGATTTTTCTGGGGCAATCCCTATACCTACCGTCCCAGCATTCTATCCTGTTATCATTCCCTGTCATTCAGAAATGTTCTCATTTGGACAATACATTGTATGGTAATTCTACTTTAGGGTCTCATTTTGAGATTTGTGGTCTACATTTTGAATCATGAGATGAAGCTGTATCTGAGTAATTGGAAGAAGCAGTCAGTGGTTGGTTTTGCCAGTAAGAGGTTTAAAGATACTTGAACAAAGTCTTATTTCTATGTCTTTCCAGTATATGATTATAAAAAGTGTTACAATTTATACTGAGTTGGGAGGTTGCTATTTGAATTTACCAGGTGTGTGATGATACAATATTTAACCAGTTCATAACAACCCTTCAAATAAGTACAGCCTTAATATCTTCTACTTTGAGAAAGAGAGAAATCTGGTAATGTTGGACCTTAAATTTATGAAATGTTAGGTGTACAATGTTTATAACAATGACTTAAGTCTTGACTGTTTTCCTTTCTTCAAACAGTGCTAATATTCTGAGGGAGCCTGTGTGTTTAGGAGGATGTGAGCACATATTCTGTAGGTAAGTAACAGTTTAAGTATTCTTTGCTAGGTAACAGTCATGTAATCGTATTGATAATATCACCTTATGTTTGTGTAACTCTTGATAGTCTGTAAAGTAACTTACTATATACATTATCTCATTTTGATCCTTATAACTGTCTTAATTTATAAATAAAATCAAAGCCCAAAGTGTATGACTTGTCCAAATTATAGAGCTTATAGCTTTGCTAAGCTTGGGGAAACAATATCTATTATATAATTCAGATATGTTCCTTTTTCCAGTTAGTTTTGAATCTAGCAAGTTACTAAAGACTTTAGTTATTGTATTAGTTTCCTAGGGCTGCCATAACAAAGTACTAAAAACCAGGTGGTTTAGAACAACAGAAATGTATTGTGGGTAGAAGTCCAAGAGCAAGGTATCAGCAAGGTTGGTTCCTTGTGAGGGCTGTGAGGAGGAGTCTGTGCCATGCTTCTTTCCTAGCTTCTGGTGGAGCATTTTGGGTTTTGGCAATCTGTATTCCCTGGCTTGTTGATACTCTGATCTTATCACGTTCACATGGTCTTCTCCCTTGTGTGCATGTTTGTTTCTGTGTCCAAATTCTCCCCCTGCCATTTGTGCACATTTGTGTCCAAATCCTCCATCTACCTTTTTTTTTTCCCATGAGAATACCAGTTAATTTGGATTAGGGCTCACTCTGATGATCTAATTTTACCATGATCATCTGCAAAGACCCTATTTCCAAGTAAGATCACATTCACAGGTACTGTGGGTTAAAACTTCATCTTTTGGTGGAAAATTCCAGTCATAACAGTTACTCTGAAATTATATCCATTTTATAATATGAAAGCCATAGCTTGTAGGTAAGAATATTGGATTTTCATCTCACCTTATTTCTCATTCAGGAGAAATCAATTAAATGTCTTGTTTTAATTGCCTATGCGGCAGGGTTAATATATTGCCTTTGATTCACTTTTATAATTACTACAAGTTGTGACTATGTGACTGGTACAAGCAAACTGCAGTATGAAGTTTCAGCACATTTGAAAATAATTTAATGTGTGACTTCAGTGGGTTCAGGATGTGTAGGAGGCAACTATGGTTGGGGTCCCAATTGTGTTTCTAGAAACATAGATCTGTTATATGGAGCATATCCAGCAGGAGGCTGGGGTGGGAAATAGTACCTGCTGCCTACTGGATATCTCTATTTGGATGATAAAAAAGGATTTCAGTCTTGATATGTTCAGAGCAGATCTGTGTATCATTTACCCCTTCAATCTGTTCCTGCCTCAGTGATCTTCATGCAGTGGTGGTGCCACCGACTGCAAAGTGGTGGTCATGGCAGTGAAGTCAAGTCTGAAGCCATAAGTCATGTCTGATTGCCTCTTTTCCTTATCCACATCATTAAGTTCTGTCAGTTTCACCTCAAAATGTGCCCTGAATCTTGAATTTTCCTACTTTTCTCCATTTTTTACTGTTTACACTTTGGTTCAAGCCACCACCATTTTATCTGTCCTCAGACTATTGTAATAAGTTCATAACTGGTCCCCTCCATTTTCTACGTTGTTGTCAGTAATCTCTTAAAAATTAAATCACATCCATATCATTACCTGTTTTGAAATCAGTGGCTTCCAATTACAATTAGAATAAAAACCGAATTCTTCTCTGTTCGGTTCATAGGATCCTCTATAGGTCCTAGTTCCTGACTGACTCCCAGACTGCACTTTCCTCTGCCTCAGCACTGTTCTAGCCACCTTCTTTTAGTTCATTAAACTCACCAAGCTCACTACTGTCCCAGTACTTTCACACTTGCTATTTCTTCCGTCTAGAATGTACTTCTGCCAAATTTTGTGAGGCTACCTTTTCTTCACTTATATTTCAGCCCAAGTGTTACCTACTCCAACAGGTCTCCCTGATCCTATTAGGAAATGATGCCCATTTTGTCCCCACCCTGTAGCAAGCAGATTTATCTTATTTCTTCTAATGTACTGACTGTATATAATAGATCAGATATAAGTTTTCTGGAGCAAATATGTAACAAACTCCGTGAAATTCTGTGTGTAGTGTGTGGTGTGTGTGTGTGTTCCATACCTTTAATTGGATTGTAAAGGGGTCTGTGACTTAAAACAGGCAAAGTAAGATGAAGAAGGCATGATAACATCTTAAAAGAGAAAGGTCATTTGTATATGGCATGAACATAGGTTGATTCAGGGCAGTTAAGGTTCATTTTGATTACATGATGCCAAGAATTAGGGCAACTATGTAAAACTGCTGAGCAATGCTATAAATACCAAGTCATTTTAACAGATGTTTTTGTTATATCCCAATCCAGCTGAAGCAAAGAAGTGGGAGGAGGTTAGAGGGGCACAGATTTTTATATCATTGACAGTGTTGTGGTAGTTTTAAGGTACTTACATGCCAATCCCTGATAAAAGCAGTCCAAGTATTCTCTTAAGACATAAGTCATTTAAGACATGTGGCACGGGGACTCACTTTTTGGTCCAGACTACTTGACACTCTTAAAAATTGACGACACCAGAGAGCTTTTGGGTGTGTTTTTTTTACCATATAAATCTGAGATATTTAAAAATACTAATTCATTTTAAAATGACAATAATACACCCATTATGTACTAACATAAATAACACTTTTTTTAAGGAAAAATAACTGTTTCATAAGCCCCCCCCCAAAAAAAACTAGCGAAAAGAGCACCACTGTTGTACATTTTGAAAATCTCTCTATTGTCTTGCTCAATAGAAGACAGATTCTTAAATCCACTTATATATCTTCAATCTGTTGTTTTGACTGAAGTATGTGAAGAAAATCTGGTCTTACACATTAATATTTGGAAAAAGGAATTTTTTAATAGCCTTTTAAGATAATTATGGATATTCTTTGCTACTATACCACGACTTGTGAAGTGCTAGTTTCTATAGATTTGTTACATAGTGGGAATCTAAAATGGTATCAGTGAATTTTTGGTACTCTGTTATATTCAATTCCATTGATTTATCCTGTACTTTGAATGGATCTTTTACCCACCATGATTTTATGTCATCATGCATTGTTCATTTTGCAAGTATTGGCTCACTGAGTTATGCAGATGTATTGAAGAAAGACATATTTCTGTAAAATTCTAGATTAATATATACAAAATAATTTGAGAACAGTTATAAGATAAACATAGAATATATAAAATAGAGTGATCTGAAGTACTAGTGTGTACTGGGTAAATGTCTTAACTAACTGTATCTCATTGTCTTCATCTGATAATGATGTGGTGGTTCTTGATAAGTGGATTTTGATTATTTCACTAGTGTTCCTCAAATAATTAAGTATTGCATAACAATTGATGATTTAAATGCCCTGAAGAATCAGTTAGCTTATTGTATATGTTGGGGTTCCAAGTTAAGAGTTCCTCATTACAAGCAAATTTGAAGTTCCTTGACTTGCTATAGAAATTTAACATTTATTGAATTGATCTGGAAGGTCTTTCCCAGCCCTGGTATGATTTACAGTTTTATTTTATAATATTATTCAGTTACTTTGTGTCAGGAATCATGTTAGGGTCTAAGGATGCAAAGATTACAAATGCCACAGCCTTTTTCTGAAGAGACTTCCCATTGTCCTCTGTGTCTACAAGTGGGTCACATTGAAAAGGAAGGTAGCATTTTGGGAGAGAAGTGGCTTTTATGATTATTGCGTTACCCGGTCCTCTAGAGCCTATCTGGTGAGTCTAAGGCAGGAGTGGATTTTAAAAGATTTTTATTTCAGAATCCACAAATAGACTTCAGGGGAAATTGTGAAGTCCCTTTTAAAAAAGAGCTTGTGTATATCGTCATCAGATTTGCTAAGGGTTTGTAATGCCCAAATTTAGGAAACCCTTCTAACTGTGAGACTGTAGCTCTTGGACAGATAACCTGAGGTAATTTAATTGAGTTTATAGGTTCTAAAAGAATCTTAAAAAACCAAGTATCTTTTATCAGAAACAACTTTAAGACTTTGGATGCTTGTCTCAAAATAAAACAAAAGGTACTTTTCCCTATTTCTTTGTAGTAATTTTAGGTATTTATGTGAAACACAGTGTTAAGGTTTAGGATAGGAAAGGTTGAGGTGCTTGGCTGCATTAGGTACTCGGTAAGTTTGTTTATGTCTTCCTCTGTAGTTTTACCTATTAGAAACTATGTATTTTACAGGGAAAAATTATGCAGACTAATGTCTGGCTAACTAAGCTCTCTTCAAGTAAATTACCTAAGTGACTTTAGATATAGATTTTGTTTGCGTGTGTGTGTTTTACACTCTTTCAAAAACACTATTTTAACAAATAATTTCTAGCTGACCATTATTTGTTAGAACCACCTTTGCTTCATTTAGTTCTGTTCAAACTGTTCATGTTTATGTTTTTGGAATTTAGAGTCCACTGAATGTGTTGATAAATGTTTTTTAATCCTTTTTAAGTAATTGTGTAAGTGACTGCATTGGAACAGGATGTCCAGTGTGTTTTACCCCAGCCTGGATACAAGATGTGAAGATAAATAGACAATTGGACAGCATGATCCAGCTTTGTAGTAAACTTCGAAATTTGCTATATGGCGACAAGCTTTCAGGTGAGAAATAAACAGTCTTTCTAGTTAAATAACTAATGAATTCATACTGATTACATAAAATATGTAAAACATCTATCAGGGATTCTGAATGACATATTTCAGATTTTAAGAGTCGTAGTGTTTGGGATCATTTTGAGAAGTGGCAGATGCCTTAGAGATTATTAAGTCTGACTCCCTTTTTTTAATAGATGAGAAACCAAGCTTCAGAGAGCTTACATGGTCTTGCCTAAAGTCACACATGTAGCTAGTACCAGAAGCGGGAGAAATAGATTGTTTCTTCAGATTGTCAGTCCAAAGGCTTTTTCACCACCCTTACTGCCTACTTTGTACAGTTATGATAATTTTTGTATAATATGTGTGGAATAGTGGTTTTGTTCTTAAACTCACTTAAATACACTTCTACAAAATAGAATATATAACCTTCCATAGATCATTCTAGACTGAATTAATTAGATGAACACATTTTGAAAAAGTAAAAATCTAGTATTTTCTATTTAAATGCGGGTTAATGTTTTTAAATTCTTAGACTCTTGTTAACTACATTTTCCCATTGTGCTTTCTGTTGAGAACTAATTAGCTGTGGAAAGAAAGTAAAGTGTTTGAATCTTCATAATTAGTATTGGAACTGTCTTTTTATTGACCAGATCATGTCATATTAGGTTTTGTTTATAGGAGAACCTTTTCTTGACTTTCAGGATGCTCTCAATGATGGGTAACACTCATAGTAAATGGGTGGATTTTTGTTTTTAAACCTTTGATTTTAGATATCTGACATGATATGTTACTGTCAACTACTGAAGGTAAAGTTGATGGGACAAAATAAGGAAACAAGGCAAATACCTTGAGTCTTATTGAGCAGGTCCATATTTTTAAGAAGAAGAATTTAAATTATAGTCTACCTAGGAAAAGTTTTCTCTCTAGTTACCTGATTATTGTATTAGACTCCTTCCTTTTATGATAAAATATGCTACAGTGATAAAGTTTTACTTATTTACAGATGTAATTACACAAACATATACTTTTTAAAAAGTAGTTGCCTTTTTGAAAAAATAATATGTTGTATGCTCTTCAAGAGCGCTATGATGAAAAGTTTTATTATTAATTCCTCTGTACTATTTTTCTTCTTGTTCAGAGACAGTGCTATAAAAAGATGAGTGTATGATCTTGTTCCTTCCACACACATGCAGATATCACTGATGAAAGCAAGAGTCCTTAATTGAGAGTCCACACATCTTCGGCAGTGTTGTGGGTACAGGGGGAGGATTAGTGAGCCTTTTAAGTTAAATATACAGTGTGAAAAATGTTCATGTTTGTGTGAAAGTAGATTTCATCAGATTTTTAAAGATATGTGGTCTGTTAGGATTGTTGCCCACATATGGAATTTAGGGTGCTACTCTGAAATTTGTGTCTGTCATGATGTTTTGGTTTGATCGTTTCTTCTCCAGTTGCTGTATAGTAATATATTAGCTTGCTAGGACTCCTGTAACGAGGTATCATAAACTACCTGACTTAAGCAACAGAAACTTAGTGTCTCACAATTTTGGAGGCTGGAAGGCCAAGATTAAGATGTTGGTAAGGTTGGTTCCTTCCAGGTCGGTGAGGGAAAGATGTGTTCCAGGCCTCTCTCCTTGGCTTGTGTTGGTGTTCTTCATGTCCACATGGTTTCCTCCCTGTATGCATGTTTGTGTCAAATTTCCCCTTTTTATAAGGATACCAGTCATACTGCATTAGAATCTCATTATATCTGTAATGACCCTGTTTGCAAATAAGGGCACGTCCTGAAGTATTGTTGGGAGGGAAGGGCTTCAGTACATGAGTAATGTGATATTTTTAATGGTGATGAAAGTGGGTAGAGTAACCCTTGATAGGTAGTCAGTTATGGCATACTTCGTTACTGGGTCCCATGGGGTGCAAGGAAGAATAAGATAAATTAATTCTCAAGAATTTTACTGTGGTTAATGATGTTTGAATTACCAGTATGGTTTTCATATTGTGTGGACTGTGACTATGAAGTGCCTTGGTATTTCATCATTATATTTAGGAAAATTACTGAGTTTAAAACAAATTTTTGGGTGGGACCTGAAGCCTTTTACAGTGCCATTTTCTCATAAGAGTAGAGGTGGAGTTTGGGGAGAGAATTATGATGATTAATTTTCTGAGGGCCATTTTATGTTCATTAACTTTATCATAATGAGTAATAATTATTTTAGTCCTTACTAGACTTTAGCAGTGCTGGCTTCAACAGTACTTCTTGTAACATGAATTGAAATTTCAGTTTGGATAATATAATCAGAATTTTCAGAGCTGTGAGGTCATCTTTAATCCCTTTATTCTGTATGTGAGGAAATTGAGGACCCAAGGTATCTAGGGTCCTCAGTTTTTGATGATGCAAAGCTTTTTCTGCTTATTGTAAGTTGCATTTTCATCAACTCTTCTTCCCAAGGCCCCTAAAACAATTCAGTCTTAAAGGGCATTTGACTTTTTGGGATATTATTTCCCTTTGTTTCTTTTTTTTTTAACATAGAGGACTTTTTTTAATATTGCACAAATTGTTTCATATCACATATTTTATCTGCTCATCATTGTGTTTAATAGATTTTTTTATTTATTTTGGTATCCTTAATCTACAGTTATATGTGCAACATTATGGTTACTAAACTCCGCACTTCATCAGGTCTCCCCCACTTACCCCATTACAGTCACTGTCCATCGGCGTAGTGAGATGCTCCCTTTGTTTCTTTATAGTTAACCTATTGAGTATATTTTATGCAGTATTTTTATATGAATTTATTATCTACCAAGTACTCATAAAACTGAAGTGATATAAGGTAAACTTATGGGTAAAGGGAACTAATAGTTGGGGATTATTAGTTAATAATAGTTAATGGTTGATCTTTATAATGAGGAAATTGAAAAACAATAAGGGTATTAGATTAAGTGATCCCCAAGATCAAGCTCCAAAATCATATGATTCTCTTAAATGGTCAAGTGTTCAAGATGATGAATTAAGTGGATGATTGGACATCTCCCGCATTTTCTCTCTCTCTTTTTTAAAGAACCCTGTAGTTAACAATTTATCTTCCAAATGAACCTTGCTGCATGCATTTACTATAAAATATATAATTACTGTAATTAAGGTGGGTAATTAGGAAGAATTTGTCAAATCATGGAATATAGTATACAGTATACTGGAGATAAAGAAGTCTGATTTTTAGTAATATTTTAAAAAATGAGCTTCTAAATTCTTGACTAGATTTTTCTGGTTCAGTGTACTTTAAAGAGAAGAGATTGGCTATCACAAATTTTTATGACAACCATTTATGGATAATTTTGCCTTATTCTTTATAACATAATCTGCTTTCTACTAATGGAGTTAAATTTAAAAGTTTTTATTTTCTTTTGCCCCTACAATATTAAATCAGACCTTGCAGGTGCTGGTCAGGTTCTGTGAAGCATTTGTTGGTGTTGGTGACATTAAAATATACTCTGATTATGCTTTCATTGGATCACAATTTCCTTTTCTGCTTTCTGATTTGGGGGGAGATACTGGTGATGTTCTAGTGAATTACACAGTGTTTCATATGTGTTATGACTTTTTTTATAATAGATGAAGATGAACATTTGAATAGCTGTGTTGCTGTTTTTTTTTTTTTTAGTAGAACTGAATACTTAACTTACAAAATAATCATTCTTTAGTGCAGGCGTTAATGTTGCACAGATGGTAGCAAAGTACTTTCCTTTGATTTTTAATAAGGGACTAGTTTGTCAAAGAGATTTTTCAACTTCTGCTGTGAAACTTATAATAGAGAATAATTTGAAAGGCACACAATGTACATCATTATAATCCTTTGATGTAGATTAATGATAGCTAAATCACATTTTCTAATTGCCTCCCTTTTCCATAGTTCATTATTAAATTTTAAGAAAAAACTTGGCTAGGCAGCTTCTTAGCATCTCTGTTCCTTGATATTTGTGATGTACTCAGAAATACCCAAATTCAGAGAATAGGATTCTTTTAAATGTCATCATTAAGAAATTTTACTGGGTAGAAGGACCAATATTTTTCTTTGTGAAATGAATATGATAATTTATAATGCTTAGAAGCAGTTACTCTTAAAACTGTTACAGCTGTTAATAGTGTGATTTATATTCCATCAGTGGTGGTGGTTTTGCTTTTTACAGTCATAACTTAGATATGCTGCATAAAATCCAGAATTTATAATCATGTTTGCTGTTGTGGTCCTTTCTTAGTTAGGACAAGATTTGTAATTCAAATCTTTTTGAGTAAATTTATTATTACTGGATTGTTAGTGAAATTATTGTGTACTTGTAAATTACATGGATTTATGATCTCTTTACTTACTCTTTTGTAAGTTAAGAAATTGTACATATACACCAGAGTGGAAAATTTGTTGTCTTAAATTTTAGATTTACGTTTTTTAGTCAAATATGTTACTACTAACTGCAAGCCTAATTTTCCTTTAAATGCTTAATTCTACATTTTGTAAGTTTCATTAGCATTGAGAACTTTAGGATTTGACTTGCTTTTAATTGAAAATGTAATAATCAGTGTTTAAAATGAATTTAAAAATCAAATGCAAGTTTTTATAGACTATCAGAGAATTAACCTTTAAGTCTTCATAATCCTGAGTCTTTCTTAAATGTAATCCTGGTAACATTTCATCTTGACCTTTCCTCTAGACTTGAGATTATACCAGAAATGACTTGATTTTTAAATCTATTTATCACTGCAGAGAAAAGGCCCATTTGAATTTAGACATAAAGTCTCTGGATAAATGGATACCTCATTCTGATTGATTCCCAAGATTCCGTCCTAGTAACACTGTGGACCGTGCTATTGAGCTGGGACATGAGAAGGGTGTCAGAAGGTCTGCTCTTAAACAGATACACATCCTGCATCCAGCAGGGTTTGTCATGTTACTGTTTTCCCAGTGTGACGCTTCCATTTCCGCCAGGAGGAAGGCATGGCTTCCTTTGGACTGGACTGGAGTGTGACTGACCCCTTTGCTTGGCAGGGATCATATCTCTGAAATTTCGAAAGTTAAATACTAATTATTTGTTTTTCAAAATCCACTATTTAAAAACTTTTTCCTAGCTGTTTAAAATGCTTTTACTTGGTGGAGCTGTTTATAAAGATAGAACTTTTATACTCAAGCACTATGAGGAGAAAGAAGAATAGACGGAAGAATTGCTTTTGAACTTTAGAGAAAATTTGAGATTTTAGTTTACTATTCCTCTGCCATATTAATTTTAAAGTGAAAAGTAATAAAGTGCCTAAGAATAGTATCTAAAAGGAATTAAAAAATAGTATTTCATAACTTCCTTTTCTCTTGCTAATATTTTAAGACCTGAGAATGTTGAAAAGAAATTTATTCCCAGAAACAATAAGGAAAGTGAAATTAAAACTGAAATTAAAGTTATGTTGTATCTCCTAAGTATTAAAACTTCTCAGGGATAAGTGCACTTGACAGTTTTATATAACACTTTAGTAACATCAGATTCGTTTATTTCCTACACAGTGGGTGTTACCAGTCCTTAAGAGTAAGATGCCATTGGTTTTATTCTTAAAGTAACCTAGATTTGGCACTCAGTTCATTAAAATTTTTCTTTGGAATTCTGTAAGAAAACTTTTATACAGAGCTCTCTTCAGCTTGAATGAGGAGTGACCTTTCAGCAGAAAAGGAGAGTTCAGGTAGTTACCTTTTCTTTCTTTTTTAAAAGAGGTGAATGAAACACATCTCTACTCTCCTAACTAGTCACAGAAGATTATTAAATCTGTGTTTATTTGTAGAATGAGTATCAGACAGTATAAAATTGTTAGTCATTGTTAATCCTGTCAAATGGTTTGGTGGTTTTTCCAGTCTTCCTGCCTTTCCCGTGTTCTTCTTTGTACCTAAAATGGTCTTCCTGACAATCAGTTTGTGTGGCGAGAACAGCACTGGATTGGGAGTTTAGATTCCCTCCTCCTCCTTTCTTTTTAACTTTTAATTTCTCCTCTTGAAAGTGAGAGAATTGTATGTGTGATACTCAAGTTTTCTTCCAGCTCTTAAAATGAATTCTAACCTCCCTTGTGTAAATACTTGTCGAGACTTAAGAGAGGGTATCAAATAGTTTAATTTATCAGTATTTTCTGAGCACTGTTTACATGCTTACCACCACGCTGGGGCAACCACATCTGTATGAGGTGGGAGGAGAGAATTTTAAGAGGATATTTTTTAAAGAAAAATGAACGGGTTTTGCAATATAATGAGGCATAAGAAATACATTATTTGGTCATTCAGATGACCAAATACATTTTCCCAGGTATGTTTGGTCTTCATCCACAGTTCCTGAAAACACTGCGGAGTCTTGAAGGCGAAATGGGTGTCTTGTCATGTTAATGACACTTTTGGCCCCCACCCAAGGGCAGGGGCTGGAGGCTGAATCAGCCAATGGCCAATAATTTACTCAATTGTGACTATGCAATGAAGCCCTCACAAAAACACCTGCGAAGAGTTTATAGAGCTCTGGTTCTTGCTTCTCCGGTGGGAAGGGCTTCTAGGCTTGGGGATACAGGACATGTTCAGTGGCCACTGAGCCAGGCCCCAAGCTCCTTGAGGACAGACGCTCCTTTATTTGGGACCTTCCCCTATGTATCTCTTCATCTGGCTGTTAATTTGTATCCTTTTCGGTATATCCTTTATTAAACTGGTAAACGTAAGTGTTTTCCTGAGTTCTGTGAGCTGCTCTAGCAAATTAATTGAACTTAAGGGGGAGGTCGTGGGAACCTCCAGTCTGTAGCTTGTAGGTCAGAAGCACAGGTAACTGCCTAGGGCTTGCAACCCATGTCTGGGAGTCGGGGGTGGAGGGCAGTCTTATAGGACAGAGCCCTTAAACATGGGGAATCTGGTGCTGTCTCTGGGCAGATAGAATCAGAACTGAGTACACTGACACCCTGCTAGTGTTTGAGAATTGACTGGTGTTAATGTGTGTGAAGGACACCCTCCCATACATGTACACACATTGGAATAGGAAATAATGAGAGAATGTTCTTTATCAACTGATGAAGCAGTATAAAAGTATGTAGAATAAAATGTGGCAGTCTCCCTTTACCTCTTTTCCTTAACTGAAAAACACAAAATCCTTTTTCAGAGGTACTGTTCATTTACCCTTCTTTTATGAATTTATGAAAATATTTGTACATAAACACATGAGAATTTTTAAAATGTAAATGAGATTGTGCTACTTGGAAAAGTGTCTTGAAGATCTTTGCATGTTAGTTGATATATATATATAAGACTACATAACATTTTGTGAGATAAATGCTCTGTAGTTAACTGATCCCCAGGTGATGAACACTTTTCCCTAACCTATGGTATTCCAAATATTGAAGTGATTAACATTCTTATACAGCCATGTTTGTAGGCACATGCATGAATATTTTTTGTACAGTTGACCCTTGAACAACATAGGGGTCACCCCTCCACCCCATCACATGCGGTTGACAACATGAGTATAACTTTTGATTCCCCAATAACTCAACTACCAGTAGCCTACTGTTGATTTTATGGTAATAAATGATTACACTACAACCTACATGTATGTTCTTGCATTCTTGACATATATATCTTAATTTTTTCAGTATTTCTAGGCTACACAGTTTACAAGTGTTCTTCAAATTGTCAGAGATCTCCAGAAAATTTTCCAGTATGTTTATTGAAAAAAAACCTGCAAGAGGAGCTGCACAGTTTAAACCCATTGTTGTTTAGGGGTCAACTATATTTTTAAGATAGATTAGTAGGGTAAATTGCTTTGTGAAAGGGTATTTTCATTTAAAATTTGCAAACATTTTATATCACCTTTGAAATTCCTGGATTTCATTTGCTAAGTTTTATTTAACTGTTTTGTGTCTTTGATTATAATTGGCAAAGGACCCATCATGGATTCCTGCACACACAGTGGGTTGTGATACAGGAAACAAACTCTGAGCTTGGGGAATTGACTTTTTGCAGTAAGTAGAAATAGGCCTTTTTTTTTTTTCCATGGAGAGACACTGCCACATCCCTCAGAGTTCCCTGTAAACATAGTCCTGAGCAATGGCCTGGGTGAAGAACAGCCAGGGCTTTGCCTTCTTGGTATCCCCTTCAAGAATGTCAGGGATGCTGAGGATGTTTGGCAGATTGTCTCTTAACATCACTGTTCTCTTCTAGGTATATTCAGTAATTTAAGCCAGAAAGATCTGAGTCAGTTTCATTATCTCCTTCTTCTATTCATCTCATCAACAAAAACCTATAAATTTTGTCTCCTAAATATTTTTCGAATAATTCTGCTTTCTTTTTCTGCTACCACCTCCCCAGTCTTTTATCTTGTACTTATACACCTATTTTGGCTTCTTAACATTATTCTTGTATCCACTCTTGCCTTTTTCCAATCTTTTCTCCCATATTCTAGCCTAGTGATCTAAGAACACAGATGTAGTCATGCCACTTGCCTTATATAAAACATTTTATTGGTTTTCCATTGTTCTTAGCATAGGCATTAAAGTCTTTAACATTCTCAGCAAGAATTTGCATGGTCTGGCTAGTGCCTACTTTTATAGTCTCACCTTTACATCACTTTTCTTCTTGGTCTCTGCAAGGTAGTATACTGGCTGTCTTTTAGTTCCTTAAATACATGATATGCCCTCCTACTAGTGGGCCTTGAAACATTTCAGTCTCTCCCCTGCCTCTTGGTTTAGTTAATTCGTAGTCTTTTAGATTTTGTGACTAGTATTTTTTACCATTTCTACTGCTACAATGCTTGTTAAAGCCACTATGATCTTTCTCTTTGATGATAACTACATAATTGGTCGCTATGTCCCCTCCTTTCTTTCTAAAGTTCCACTTTCCACTTCCACATTGCAGCCAGAATGATCATTCTAAAGCATAAAACATTTCCATTTCCTGAATTGAGTCTGTGTGAGGTCTAGGTTGCTTTACGTGCACTGTAAGAACTCATTCATTCAGCAAATATTAATTGAGCCTCTACTATGTGCTGGCCACTTTGTACACAGTGGGGGTATGGCAGGGTAGAGACATAAACTGTTTCTATAGAGCTTTTATCTTGATGGGAAGAGACAGACAAGAGAAAGAAAAAAGTAAAAACAAGTAAGTAGGAGATGATAGTTTCTAAGTTTTAAATGGAGTTGCAAAAAGGTGACATTTGAGCAGGAACCTAAAGTTGGTGAGAGTGTGAGCTGTGCAGGTATTTGGGGAAAAGTTCTCCAAACAAAGGATGAGCGAATGTGAAGTCTCTGTGAGACAGAGTTGTGCTTGGTGTATTTGAGGAATAAGGAGGTCCGGTGGCTGGAATGGTGAGTAAGGAAGAACAGGAGATGAGATCAGGAAGGTTATTTCTGGCTTGCAGACAACTGCTAAGATTGTGGTTTTTGTCTGGAGTCATTGGAAGTCTGGAAGGTTTTTAGCGACATAATCTGACTAATTTTAAAAGGATTCCTGGTTGCTGTATTGAGAGTAGGCTTATGGAGAAGGAGCAAAGGATTGTAATCAGGAAGAAAATTTAGGAGATTGCTGTGTAATCTAGTGAGAGATGTTACTGTCTTATACCCTGGTGGCAGAACTAGAAGTAGGGAGAAGTAGACAGATTTGGGTGTATTTTTCATATTGGCTATGAGAGAAAGAGCAGAGGTAAGTTTGACTAAAGTTTTTGTCCTAAGCATCTGGACTGATGAATGTGCCATTTACTGAGATGGGAAAAACTGCAGGAGGAGCAGGTTTGGGAGGATGTGGATCAGGAGCTCAGTTTCAGTCATGTTCATTGTGAGATAACTTGTTTGGAGTAGACAGGGAAGGTAAGAATTTTTAAGGACGCAGCTGGATATTGGATAAATATATATATGTAAAATTACCAAGGGATTGACTGCAGATAGAACTCCCAAGCCCTTCCACTTCAGAGGTTGGTGGAATGAAGAGTACCATCAACAAATCCTTAGACTGAGCTCTTTATAGAATGCTTCTGCTTACCGTCTGACTTCACTGCCCTCCATATTCTGCTCCTTCACCAAGCTCCAGGCACATTGGCTTTCTATCCTTGAATATGCCAAACTCCTTCCCATTTGGGACCTTCACACTTTCTCTTCTTCTTGGGAACCACTTTCTTAGATATTTACATGGCTGCTTCCCTTCATCATTTAGCTCTCAACTCAAAGATGAGCTCCTCAGAAAGGCCTTCCCTGATGACCTTAGCTAAAGGAGCAAGTTGTACAAAAGAGTACTCATTCATAAAATGTGACACCTTGTCTACTTAGGGACAGTGATTCTTTTGTTTTTAAACCCTTCTGAATATTTGTGTTTTAATTCTTGATTATAAATACATATTTTTTGAAAAACTTCCTTTAGAAGTATAATATACACATCATAGTAAGTGTATAGCTTAGTGAATAAACTGAACTCACCCAGAAGAATAAACAGTACTCTGGAAACCCCTCTTGTAGCCCCTTTCCAGTCACTGCCTCCTTTCTCCATAGGGATAATCACTGTTCTGAATTTATGTATTAGATTAGTTTTAGCTATTTTTATGTACTCTGTGTGTTTGGCTTCTTTTGCTCAGGCATATATTTGAGTGTATAGTTGTAGTTCATTTATTCTCATGAGCATTTGGTTTACATAGTTTGAGTTTGTATTAGATGGTACTCAAAGAGTTGTAACTATTATCTTTAATTAACCTAGATTCATTTTACTTGAAGTAAGTTGAAATCAGGTAATGTGAATCCTCAGCTTTGTTCTTCTTCAGTACCATGGTGGCTATTCTAGGTCTTTTGCTTTTTCATATTATAGTTCCTTCTCTTCCCATGTACATTTTAGTATTAGCTTGTCTATTTTTACCAAAAAAGCCTCCTGGAGTTATGTTATAGTGTGCAGATCTATTGGGAGAATATGGACAATTTAAGTATATCAAGTCTTCCAATTCATGAACATGGTATGCCTTTCCATGATTTCTTTCATAAAAGTTTTATAATTTTTAGCAGACAGAACTTGTACACATTTTGTTAGATATGTAATTAAGTATTTTATTTTAGGTGGGTACTTTATAAATGGTACCAAGTTTTAAAAGAATTTCACTTTACATTTGTTCATTCTTAGTATGTAGAAACATAGGTGAAGCTGAACTTCATATATCAGTCTTATATTCTATGACCTTGCTGAAGTCACCTCTTATTAATTTTTAAAGAAGTGTCTTTGGGATATTCTATATAATCAACCAAGTCAACTGTGAATAGATAACAGTTTTATACCTTCCCTTACAATCTGTGTGCCCTTTGTATCTTTTTCTTGCCTTGGTGTGCTGTCTAGGACTTTCAGTGTGTTGTTAAATATTGAATAAGAATGGTGAGAGCAGACATCTTTGCCTTGTTTTTGATAATAGAAATAAGATAGTAGTTCTAGTCTTTCACCATTAAGCATGATACTGGCTGGATATGTTTTTATAGATGCCCTTTATCACCTTGTAGAAGTTCCCTTCTATTCCTAATTTGCTTAATCTTTTTTAAAATCATGAATGGATGTTGGATTTTGTCAAATTTTTTTTCCATATCTGTTGAGAAAATCACGTTTTCCTTTAGTTTGTTAATATAGTGAATTATTGTGATTGGTTTTCAAAAGTCTTTTTTTTTAATTAAGTATCAATCAATAAGTTTCAAGTTTGATTACTGCTTATTAAATTCCATGTCTGCCTATGTATTTAGTATATCTTTTCTCCATGGCTCTTACCACCAGCAGCATACTGTTTGTTCTACTTATTTATTTTTATATTCTGTCTATCCCTGGTGGAATATAAATTCCAGGTTTTGTTTTCTGCTGTATCTCTAGTCCATAGAATATGGTCTAGAGTAAAGTAGGATTCTGTAAATATTTGTTGAGTGAGTATCTGCACTTAGGGAGTTCATAGTCTAGGAGGAGAGCATGAGGTACACAGATAAAAAGGTGGTACACCTTAGGGGAACTATAAACAAAATTCTTTGGGAGCTGAAAGAATGGGAGAGATTAAGTTCATATAACAGATGTATTTTCCTTTTTTCCATCAGATTTGAAAGAAGATACAACTAGGAAAAGTTTATTTAGTGATGCAGATAAGAAGAATTCAATAAAAATGTGGTTTAGTCCTCGAAGTAAGAAGATCAGATATGTTCTAAGTAAAGTTACAGTGAAAACCCAGCCTCAAATGACAAATGATGAAAATGCTCAGCGGGCCTTAGTGTATGAATTTGATTCTACAAGTCCTCCAGCAGATGTTTCTGAGAGTGCTAAAAAGTCTACTACAAGATCTAGAAAAAAGCAAAAAAAGAAAACTTTAGCTGAAGTTAACCAGAAATGGAATGTAGAGGCAGAAAAAGATGGTGAACTTGACTCCAAAAAGGAATTTAAGGAAAAGTTGGTATCTTTCTGTAGCCAACCGTCTGTTATTGCTACTTCTCAGATAAATGGTGAAATAGACTTACTAGCAAGTGGCTCTGTAACAGAATCTGAATGTTTTGGAAGTTTAACTGAAGTTTCTTTACCATTGGCTGAGCAAATACAGTCTCCAAAGATTGAAAGCAGGAATGAAGTAGTGACTCCTAAGAAGAATATCTGTGAAAATGATCTTACATCTAATAAATCCTTGCCACTAGGTCATAATGGAAAATGTGGACGTCACATCAGTCTTTCCAGTCCCACTTCTAAGAGATGTAGAAGCGTCTCTCCCAGCACCAGTGGAAATTTTGTTAAGCAAACAGTGCTCTCAGAAAACATAGCGTTGCCTGGCTGTTCTTCATCACTTTCAAGCAAACTTAAAGTTGGTGACACATTAAGGAGGAAAAACAATAATATATCAGATGAATCCATTAGCCTTTCACCAGGCACACCACCTTCTACACTGAATAGTCCAAGTTACAGACGAATGATGTCTAGTCCTTCAGCAATGAGGCTTTTGCCCAATAGCCTTAGGAGTGTGAAAAGAAATCATAGAGGAGAGACTCTGCTCCATATTGCTTCCATTAAGGTAGGATGCTTATTCTGAACTATGGTTTTGGAATGAGACTATAAAACATTTTCTTTGGAATTTGTGAACAATGGCATAAGTTTACTAGGATAATTAACCTACCAGATGTGATACTTCCTTTGAACCAGAGAAGCAAAATTCATGGGGACTACATTCTCACCTCAGAGCAGTGACCCCTGGGCCTGAGGGCCATGATCTTAAAGGAGAAAACCAGTCATTCAATATTTCAGCTTCTACTTTGCCAAGTGCTTTCATTCATCTATTCCATAATGGTTTTGTCCAGTTTTTGCTGTTTTGTTTACCTATTCTTAATCATGCTTTTTGAACACAGACAATTATCAAGTTACTGCTGGCAACATGCTTTACTTAGCAAAAAAGCCAGGACAGTGTGAGAGGAAACAAGCTATGTTTGATACTCCTAGTGGACACTGCTAGAGTTAGAAAAGTTGAAATATGTGGTATGTACATTTTTCCGATGACCTGGAAATTTGATGGTCAGATGGCTCCTCCGGTTCACCACAAAGGAGCTTCTCTGTTCCCCATAGCCAGCTATTCCTTTTACTAGCCTGTTCATTGAAGCTAATTCTCTTTATTTCCTCAACACCTGGAGTATGACAGTGTTTGTTTTTTGGAAACCCCCCTATGATTTGGAACTTACAGACTTTGATCTGTGATTTCATACATGTGTTAGGAAGATACATCAGAGGGCTTAGTGTTAAATTAGGATGGCTTTTATGATCTTTCTATAAAATTCACTGGGAAGTCCTTGGTTCTTTTATATGGATAGAGAACTCTGGGAGGTCTGGAAGGAACCCTTTGGAGGCTTGCAAACATAAGGCTGGTGAGCAACATAAAACATCTGGGAAGAGCATGGTGTAGACATTGAATCCAGAGATTCCTATAATTTTATGTGGAGAAAGGGAAAAGTACAAAAAGGAGTTTCCCAACAGTTAGTGTTTTATTTTATTCCTTAACTTTATCTTCCAGTAAATGATGAATATAGAATACTCTCTGATGCCAGTGAGGGGAGAAGCTGGAACGTGACTGCGTGCTAGGTATTATGTATCTTTTGAACAATTTGAATTTTCAAGTTTGCTCTGGTTACATTTTAGTTTCATTTATGCAAAACATGACTTAAAAAATCAAAGTATATTTTTTGTCCTCTTTGTATTTTATGTATGTATATATGCATAATATATATGCACATAAGCTGTTACAGTAAATTATGCTTCATAGACGATAATTATTTTTTGTTCATTTTTCTGACTCTACATACATAAGAACTTATACATAAGAATATAGGCTGCTTAAGTTTCTACATTTTGCTTTCTGAGAATTATTTTCAGATCAGCAGGCAAGCATCCACTTACATTAGTAGAGAATTTTAAGAATAATTTATCTTTATTGTAAGTGAGGATCTCTAGGACCTAGAGTCTAGGCCATGGTTTGGCAAACTTAAAGGGACAATGAAATATTTTCAGCTTTGGAGGTCATTTGTTTTCGACAGCTATTCAACTCTACTGTCTAGTGCAAAAACAGCCATAGACAATATGTAAACCAATAAAACTTTGCATACAAAACCAGGCGTCTGGCCCACATGCCGCAGTTTGCCTACTCTTGGCTAAGGGCAAGGAAAAAAGCCACAGTAGTATTTTAAGAGGAAAAAAAAAGGTGCATAATGCTGTCTTGTGAATTTTCTCCATTGAAGATTGCTTTATACAAGTTTTGTCAGATTGTCAGTTTACCTGGTAAGTGTCTTAGAAATATTCATTTTGATTCTCTTGAACTTATCAAATACTATTATTGTTATCTGTTGGCAGATTCTGATACAGTACATTTAAGAAGAGCTAAGTGATTGCTATTGTGTTTAAAATCACTATTCAAGAATAGTGTTCTCTTTTAAAAATTGATTATGAGTTGAACGTATACCCCCCACCCAGTCTGATTTTAATAGAACAAATATTTGGGGAAAAAAAATCAATGGATTTGTCTTTTTATAAATAATATTCGTTTCATTTTCTACCGTGATTTTTTCACTTGCAGCTAGAATGAATAGCCTGTGTGTATTAGAAAACCAAATATTACAATTCTGCCATCTTATGTTTTGTACCCACCTACTTCAGAAAAGGATTTGAGGTGGCTCTAAAGTTAAAACTACTAAAAATGGAACAAGGAGCAGGGAAAGCGGAAAGAGTTACTGCAGCTGAATAATGACTGTAGATTCCACACCTTTTCAGGCAGCCAAACCAAATAAGGGAAGTAGGGTCATTTTGTTGTCCAAGATAGATTTTTGTTGTAGTTGTTTTTCTTGTAAATGTTTCAGTAGACGTGCAGTTTCCCGCGTCCATGTTCCCCTTGGATTGAAGAGCGCATGGTTGCATTGGGCATGCTGGGCTATGCGCTGAGAGCAGAGAACCCCATAGGAGTTGACTGTTTTCTGGGGCTAGTTAGCTTCCCTTGCCGCGGTTACGGCATTACAGAATGACCTCCGAACTTGATAGCATTAGTAATGAAATTCTTTAACATCTTGCCCCAAGCCTACCCAAGGGCATCTTTGTTGGTCATAACCTTTCTTTGCATAGTTACCACCCTAGTGGAGGCTCCTTGTCTTTGCTTCCCCTGACCACTTGTGTTAGTTGCCGGTTGCCGTCGTAATAAATTGGTAACTTAGTAACCACAAATTTAGTGACTTAAAACAATGTAAATTAATTTTCTTATATTTCTGTGGGTCAGAAGGCTGGTTTGGGTTCCAGCAGACCAAAGTCAGTGTGTCAGCTGTGCTGCCGTCTGGAGGCTCTAAAGGAGAACTTTTTATTTGGGTTGCTGTGAGAAACTGCATAGCTCCTTGTAGTTGTAGGACTGAGATGCTGTTTCTTACCTGCTTTCAGCTGAAGGCCTTTCTGTCTTAAAAGCCAGCAACCACAGGTGGAATCCTTCATCCCATCTTTCTGACCTAGCCTGGGGGGGCATACTGCTCTTAAAGACTCATGTGATTAGATTGAGACCACTTAAGCTCCCTTAATTGTATTGCAAAGTTCCTTTTGTCATGTAAAGTAACACTCACAAATTCTGGGGTTTAGGACACAGACATTTTTGGGGGTTGTATTCCTACCACACCACTGAAGTAGCTTCCTAATTTCTTAAAAAAAATTTTTTTGTTAATGTATTATTGATATACACTCTTGTGAAGGTTTCACATGAAAAAACAATGTGGTTACTTCATTTACCCATATTATCAAGTCCCCACCCATACCCCAATGCAGTCACGGCCCATCAGTGTAGTAAGATGCCACAGATTCACTATTTGCCTTCTCTGTGCTACACTGTTTTCCCCTTGATCCCCCACACCATGTGTACTAAACATAATACCCCTCAATCCCCTTCTCCCTCCCTCACCACCCGCCCTCCCACACCCCTCCCCTTTGGTAACCACTAGTTCCTTCTTGGAGTCTCTGAGTCTGCTGATATTTTGTTCCTACAGTTTTGCTTCATTGTTATACTCCACAAATGAGGGAAATCATTTGGCTCTTGTCTTTCTCCGCCTGGCTTATTTCACTGGGCATAATATCCTCCAGCTCCATCCATGTTGTTGCAAATGGTAGGATTTGTTTCCTTGTGGCTGAATAGTATTGCATTGTGTATATGTACCACCTCTTCTTTATCCATTCATCTGCAGATGGACACTTAGGTTGCTTCCATATCTTGGCTATTGTAAAAAGTGCTGCAGTAAACATAGGGGTGCATATATGTTTTTGAAATCTGAGAAGTTGTATTCTTTGGGTAAATTCCAAGGATTGGGATTCCCGGGTCAAATGGTATTTGTATTTTTAGTTTTTTGAGGAACCTCCATATTGCTTTCCACAATGGTTGAACTAGGTTACATTCCCACCAGCAGTGTAGGAGGGTTCCCTTTTCTCCGCATCCTTGCCAGCATTTGTTGTTCTTAGTCTTTTGGACGGTGGCCATCCTTACTGGTGTGAGGTGATAGCTCATTGTGGTTTTAATTTGCATTTCCCTGATGATTAGTGATGTGCAGCATCTTTTCATGTGTCTGTTGGCCATTTGAATTTCTTCTTTGGAGAACTGTCTCTTCATATCCTCTGCCCATTTTTTAATTGGGTTATTTGCTTTTTGGGTGTTGAGGCGTGAGTTCTTTATATATTTTAGATGTTAACTCCTTGTCAGATATGTCATTTACAAATATATTCTCCCATACTGTAGAATGCCTTTTTGTTCTATTGATGGTGTTCTTTTGCTGTACAGAAACTTTTTAGTTTGATGTAGTCCCATGAGTTCATTTTTGCTTTTGTTTCCCTTGCTCAAGGAGATGCATTCAGGAAGAAGTCGCTCATGCTTATATTCAGGAGATTTTTGCCTATGTTGTCTTCTAAGAATTTTATGGTTTCATGACTGACATATAGATCCTTGATCCATTTTGAGTTTACTTTGGTGGATGGGGTTAAACAATAATCCAGTTTCATTCTCTTGCATGTAGCTGTCCAGTTTTGCCAACACCAGCTATTGAAGAGGCTGTCATTTCCCCATTGTATGTCCATGGCATCTTTATCATATATTAATTGACCATATATGGTTGCATTTATATCAGGCCTCTCTAGTCTGTTCCATTGGTCTACGGGTCTGTTCTAGTGCCAGTACCAAATTGCCTTGAGTACTGTGGCTTTGTAGTAGAGCTTGAAGTTGGGGAGCGTAATTCCCCCAGCTTTATTTTTCCTTCTCAGGATTTCTTTGGCTATTCGGGGTCTTTTGTGGTTCCATATGAATTTTAGAACGATTTTCTCTAGTTCGTTGAAGAATGCTGTTGGTATTTTGATAGGAATTGCATTGAATCTGTAGATTATTTTAGGCAGGATTGCAATTTTGACAATATTAATTCTTCCTATTCATGAGCAAGGGATGTGTTTCTGTTTATTGGTATCTTCTTTAATTTCTCTCGTGAGTGTCTTGTAGTTTTCAGAGTACAGGTCTTTCACTTCCTTGGTTAGGTTTATTCTTAGGTATTTTATTCTTTTTGATGCAACTGTGAATGGAATTGTTTTCCTGATTTCTCTCTCTGCTAGTTCATTGTTAGTATATAGCAATGTCACAGATTTCTGCATATTAATTTTGTATCCCGGAACTTTGCTGAATTCAGATATTAGAACTAGCAGTTTTGGAGTGGATTCTTTAGGGTTTTTTATGTATAATATCATGTCATCTGCAAATGGGGACAGTTTAATTTCTTCCTTGCCAATCTGGATGCCTTTTTTTTCTTTATGTTGTCTGATTGCCGTGGCTAGGACCTCCAGTACTATGTTGAATAGAAGTGGAGAGAGTGGGCATCCTTGTCTTGTTCCCGATCTTAAATGAAAAGCTTTCAGTTCTCACTGTTAAGTATAATGTTGGCTGTGGGTTTGTCATATATGGCCTTTATTATGTTGAGGTACTTGCCCTCTATACCCATTTTGTTGAGTTTTTATCATGAATGGATGTTGAATTTTATCAAATGGTTTTTCAGCATCTATGGAGATGATCATGTGGTTTTTGTCCTTTTTGTTGATGTGGTGGATGGTGTTGATGGATTTTCAAATGTTGTACCATCCTTGCACCCCTTGGATGAATCCCACTTGATCATGATGGATGATCTTTCTGATGTATTTTTGAATTTGGTTTGCTAATATTTTGTTGAGTAGTTTGCGTCTATGTTCATCAGGGATATTGGTCTGTAACTTTCTTTTTTTGTGGTGTCTTTGCCCGGTTTTGGTATTAGAGTGATGCTGGCCTCATAGAATGAGTTTGGAAGTATTCCCTCTTCTTCTACTCTTTGGAAAACTTTAAGGAGGATGGGTATTACATCTTCACTAAATGTTTGATAAAATTCAGCGGTGAAGCCATCTGGTTCAGGCGTTTTGTTCTTAGGTAGGATTTTGATTACCAGTTCAATTTCGTTGCTGGTAATTGGTCTGTTCAGATTTTCTGTTTCTTTCTGTGTCAGCCTTGGAAGGTTGTATTTTTCCAAAAAGTTGTTCATTTCTTCTAGGTTATCCAGTTTGTTAGCATATCATTTTTCATAGTATTCTCTAATAATTCTTTGTACTTCTGTGGTGTCTGTAGTGAATTTTTCTTTCTCATTTCTGATTCTGTTTCTGTGAGTAGTCTCTCTTTTTTTCTTGATAAGTCTGCCTAGGGGTTATCTATTTTGTTTATTTTCTCAAAGAATAAGCTCTTGCTTTCATTGATTCTTTCTCTTGTTTTATTCTTCTCGTTTTATTTATTTATGCTATAATCTTTATTACGTCCCGTCCTTCTACTGACTTTGGGCCTCATTTGTTCTTTCTCTAGTTTCATTAATTGTGAGTTTATTTATTTATTATTTTTTTATAATTTATTTTGGTATCATTAATGTACAGTTACATGTGCAATATTATGATTATTAAACTACCCCCTTCATCAGGTCCCCCCCACCATCCCCATTACAGTCACTGTCCATCAGCGTAGTGAGATGCTGTAGAATCACTGCTTGTCTTCTCTGAGGTGTACAGCCCTCCCTATGCCCCCCCAACACTACATCTGCTAATTGTAATGCCCCTTTTTCCCTCTTATCCCTCCCTTCCCACCCATCTTTCCCAGTCCCTTTCCCTTTGGTAACTATTAGTCCGTTCTTGGGTTCTGTGAGTCTGCTGCTGTTTTGTTCCTTCAGTTTTTTTCTTTGTCCTTATACTCCACATATGAGTGAAATCATATGATACTTGTCTTTTTCGGCTTGGCTTATTTCACTGAGCATAATACCCTCTAGCTCCATCCATGTTGTTGCAAATGGTAGGATTTGTTTTCTTCTTATGGCTGAATAATATTCCATTGTGTATATGTACCACATCTTCTTTATCCATTCATCTACTGATGGACACTTAGGTTACTTCCATTTCTTGGCTATTGTAAATAGTGCTGCGATATACATAGGGTTGCATATGTCTTTTTCAAACTGGGCTGCTGCACTCTTAGGGTAGATTCCTAGGAGTGGAATTCCTGGGTCAAATGGTATTTCTATTTTGAGTTTTTTGAGGAACCTCCATACAGCTTTCCACAATGGTTGAACTAATTAGCATTCACACCAGCAGTGTAGGAGGGTTCCCTTTTCTCCACATCGTTGCCAACATTTGTTGTTCTTTGTGTTTTGGATGTTGGCTATCCTCACTGGTGTGAGGTGGTATCTCATTGTGGTTTTAATCTGCATTTCTCTGATGATTAGCGATGTGGAGCATCTTTTCATGTGCCTGTTGGCCATCTGAATTTCTTCTTTGGAGTAGTGTCTATTCATGTCCTATGCCCATTTCTTAATGGGATTATTTGCTTTTTGTTTGTTAAGGTGCATGAGTTATTTATATATTTTGGATGTCAATCCCTTATCGGATACGTCATTTTTGAATATGTTCTTCCATACTGTAGGATCTTTTTCTACTGATGGTGTCCTTTGCTGTACAGAAGCTTTTCAGCTTGATATAGTCCCACTTGTTCATTTTTGCTTTTGTTTCTCTTGCTCAGGGAGATATGTTCATGAAGAAGTTGCTCATATTTATGTCCAAGAGATTTTTGCCTATGTTTTTTTCTAAGAGTTTTATGGTTTCATGACTTACATTCAGGTCGTTGATCCACCTTGAGTTTACTTTTGTATATGGGGCTAGACAGTAGTCCAGTTTCATTCTCTTACATGTAGCTGTCCAATTTTTCCAACACCAGCTGCTGAAGAGACTGTCATCTCCCCATTGTATATCCAAGGCTCCTTTATCAAATATTAATTGACTGTATATGTTTGGGTTAATGTTTGGATTTTCTATTCTGTTCCACTGGTCTATGGGTCTGTTTTTGTGCCAATGCCAAATTGTCTTGATTACTATGGCTTTGTAGTAGAGCTTGAAGTCAGGGAGCATAATTCCCCCTGCTTTGTTCTTCCTTCTCAGGATTGCTTTGGCTATTCGGGGTCTTTTGTGGTTCCATATGAATTTTAGAACTATTTGCTCTAGTTCATTGAAGAATGCTGTAGGTATTTTGATAGTCATTGCATTGAATCTGTAGATTGCTTTAGGCAGGGCGGCCATTTTGACAATATTAATTCTAACTAGCCAAGAGCATGGGATGCATTTCCATTTGTTAGTGTCCTCTTTAATTTCTCTTAGGAGTATCTTGTAGTTTTCAGAGTACAGGTCTTTCATTTCCTTTGTTAGGTTTATTCCTAGGTATTTTATTCTTTTTGATGCAGTTGTGAATGGAAATCTTTTTCTAATTTCTCATTCTGTTAGTTCATCGTTAGTGTATAGGAAAGCAACAGATTTCTGTGTGTTAATTTTGTATCCTGCAACTTTGCTGAATTCAGGTATTAGTTCTAGTAGTTTTGGAGTGGAGTCTTTAGGGTTCTAAATGTCCAGTATTATGTCATCTGCAAATAGTGATGATTTGACTTCTTCTTTAACAATCTGGATGCCTTGTATTTCTTTGTTCTGTCTGATTGCCGTTGCTAGGACCTCCAGTACTATGTTGAATAACAGTGGAGAGAGTGGGCGTCCCTGTCTTCTTCCCGATCTTAGATGGAAAGCTTTCAGCTTCTCGCTGTTAAGTATGATGTTAGCTGTGGGGTTGTCATATATGGCCTTTATGATGTTGAGGTACTTGCCCTCTATACCCATTTTGTTGAGAGTTTTAATCATGAATGGACGTTGAATTTTGTCAAATGTTTTTTAAGCATCTATGGAGATGATCAAGTGGTTTTTTTTTATAAGTTTATTTTTGATATCATTAATCTAAAATTAAATGAGTGATATTTTGGTGATTACACTACCCCCTTCATCAGGTCCCCCCCGCCCCAACCCCATTACAGTCACTGTCCATCAGCATAGTGAGATTCCATAAGAGTCACTACTTGTGCTCTCTGGTTGTACAGCCCTCCCTGTGCCCCCCCCAACATTACATCTGCTAATTGTAATGTCCCTTCTTCCCCCTTGCCCTTCCCTTCCCACCCATCCTCCCCAGTCCCTTTCCCTTTGGTAACTATTAGTCCGTTCTTGGGTACTGTGAGTCTCCTGCTGTTTTGTTCCTTCAGTATTTTTTTTCCTTAGTTCTTATACTCCACATATGAGTGAAATCATTTGGTACTTGTCTTTTTCAGATTGGCTTATTTCACTGTGCATAATACCCTCTAGCTCCATCCATGTTGTTGCAAATGGTAGGATTTGTTTTCTTCTTATGGCTGAATAATATTCCATTGTGTATATGTACCACATCTTCTTTATCCATTCATCTACTGATGGACACTTAGGTTGCTTCCATTTCTTGGCTATTGTAAATAGTGCTGCGATAAACATAGGGGTGCATCTGTCTTTTTCAAACTGGGCTGCTGCATTCTTAGGGTAAATTCCTAGGAGTGGAATTCCTGGGTCAAATGGTATTTCTATTTTGAGTTTTTTGAGGAACCTCCATACTGTTTTCCACAATGGTTGAACTAATTTGCAGTCCCACCAGCAGTGTAGGAGGGTTCCCTTTTCTCCACTTCCTCGCCAACATTTGTTGTTGTTTGTGTTTTGGATGTTGGCCGTCCTCACTGGTGTTAGGTGATATCTCATTGTGGTTTCACTCTGCATTTCTCTGATGATTAGTGATGTGGAGCATCTTTTCATGTGCCTGTTGGCCATCTGAATTTCTTCTTTGGAGTAGTGTCTATTCATGTCCTCTGCCCATTTCTTTATTGGATTATTTGCTTTTTGTTTGTTGAGGTGCGTGAGTTCTTTATATATTTTGGATGTCAACCCCTTATCAGATACGTCATTTATGAATATATTCTCCCATACTGTCGGAAGTCTTTTTGTTCTACTGATGGTGTCCTTTGCTGACAGAAGCTTTTCAGCTTCATATAGTCCCACTTGTTAATTTTGCTTTTGTTTCCCTTGCTCAGGGAGATATGTTCATGAAGAAGTCTCTCATGTTTATGTCCAAGAGCTTTTTGCTTATATTTTTTTCTAAGAGTTTTATAGTTTCATGACTTACATTCAGGTCTTTGATCCACCTTGAGTTTACCTTTGTGTATGGGGTTAGACAGTAGTCCAGTTTCATTCTCTTACATGTAGCAGTCCAGTTTTTCCAATACCAGCTACTGAAGAGGCTGTCATCTCCCCATTGTATATACAAGGCTCCCTTATCACATATTAATTGACTGTATATGTTTGGTTTGATGTTTGGATTTTCTATTCTGTTCCACTGATCTGTGTGTCTGTTTTTGTGCCGATACCAAATTGTCTTGATTACTGTGGCTTTGTAGTAGAGCTTGAAGTCAGGGAGCTTAATTTCCCCTGTTTTATTCCTCCTTCTCAGGATTGCTTTGGCTATTCAGGGTCTTTTGTGGTGCCATATGAATTTTAGAATTATTTGTTCCAGTTCATTGAAGAAAGCTGTTGGTAGTTTGATAGGGATTGCGTTGAATCTGTAGATTACTTTGGGTAGTATAGCCATTTTGACAATATTTATTCTTCCTAGCCAAGAGCATGGGATGCATTTCCATTTGTTAGTGTCCTCTTTAATTTCTCTTAGGAGTGTCTTGTAGTTTTCAGAGTACAGGTCTTTCACTTCCTTCATTAGGTTTATTGCTAGGTATTTTATTCTTTTTGATGCAATTGTGAATGGAATTGCTTTTCTGATTTCCCTTTCTGTTAGTTCATCGTTAGTGTATAGGGAAGCAACAGATTTCTGTGTGTTAATTTTGTATCCTGCAACGTTGCTGAATTCAGATATTCATTCTAGTAGTTTTGGAGTGGTGTCTTTAGGGTTTTTTTATGTACAATATCATGTCATCTGCAAATAGTGATAATTTGACTTCTTCTTTACCAATCTGGATGCTTGTATGTCTTTGTTTTGTCTGATTGCCGTGGCTAGTACCTCCAGTACTATGTTGAGTAACAGTGGAGAGAGTGGGCATCCCTGTCTTGTTCCCGATCTTAAATGAAAAGCTTTCAGCTTCTCGCCGTTAAGTATGATGGTAGCTGTGGGTTTGTCATATATGACCTTTATGATGTTGAGGTACTTGCCGTCTATACCCATATTGTTGAGAATTTTAATCATGAATGGATGCTGAATTTTGTCAAATGCTTTTTCAGCATCTATGGAGATGATCATGTGGTTTTTGTTCTTCTTTTTGTTGATGTGGTGGATGATGTTGATGGATTTTCAAATATTGTACCATCCTTGCATCCCTGGGATGAATCCCACTTGATCATGGTGTATGATCCTCTTGATGTATTTTTGAATTTGGTTTGCTAATATTTTGTTGAGTATTTTTGCATCTACGTTCATCAGGGATATTGGTTTGTAATTTTGTTTTTTGGTGATGTCTTTGCCTGGTTTTGGTGTTAGCGTGATGCTGGCTTCATAGAATGAGTTTGGAAGTATTCCCTCCTCTTCTATTTTTTGGAAAACTTTAAGGAGTATGGGTGTTATTTCTTCTCTATATGTGTGGTAGAATTCAGAGGTGAATCCATCAGGTCCGGGGGTTTTGTTCTTGGGTAGTTTTTTGATTACCGATTGAATTTCGTTGCCTGTGATTGGTCTGTTTAATTTTTCTATTTCTTGTTTGGTCAGTCTTGGAGGTTTGTATTTTTCTAAGAAGTTTCCATTTCTTCTATGTTTTCGAGCTTGTTAGCATATAGAGTCGCATAATATTCTCTTATAATTCTTTGTATTTATGTGGGATCCATCATGATTTTTCCTTTCTCATTTCTGATTCTGTTTATGTGTGTAGATTCTCTTTTTCTCTTAATAAGTCTGGCTTGGGGTTTATCTATTTTGTTTATTTTTTCAAAGAACCAGCTCTTGGTTTTATTGATTTTTTTCTATTGTTTTATTCTTCTCAGTTTTATTTCTTCTCTGATCTTTATTATGTCCCTCCTCCTGGTGACTTTGGGCCTCATTTGTTCTTCTTTTTCCAATTTCAGTAATTGTGTCTTTAGACTATTCATTTGGGAATGTTCTTCCTTCTTTAAATAGGCCTGGATTGCAATATACTTTCCTCTTAGAACTGCCTTTGCTGTGTCCCACAGAAGTTGTGGCTTTGTGTTGTTGTTGTCATTAGTCTCCATATATTCTTTGATTTCTGTTTTGATTTGGTCATTAACCCATTGATTAGTTAGGAGAATGTTGTTAAGTCTCCATGTATTTGTGAGCCTTTTTGATTTCTTTCTAAAATTTATTTCTAGTTTTATACCTTTGTGATCTGAGAAGTTGGTTGGTAGGATTTCAATATATTTGAATTTACTGAGGTTCTTTTTGTGGCCTAGTATGTGGTCTATTCTGGAAAATGTTCCATTTGCACTTGAGAAGAATGTGTATCCTGCTGCTTTTGGGTGTAGAGTTCTGTAGATGTCTGTTAGGTCCATCTGTTCTAGTGTGTTGTTCAGTGCCTCTGTGTCTTTACTTATTCTCTGTCTGGTTGATCTGTCCTTTGGAGTGAGTGGTGTGTTGAAGTCTTCTAAAATGCATGCATTGCTGTCTATTTCCCCCTTTGATTCTGTTAGGGTTTGTTTCACATATGCTGGCGCTCCTATGTTGGGTGCATATATATTTATAATGGTTATATCTTCTTGTTGGACTGACCCCTTTATCATTATGTAATGTCCTTCTTTATCTCTTGCTACTTTCTTCGTTTTGAAGTCTATTTTGTCTCATACAAGTAGTGTAACACCTGCTTTTTTGTCCTTGTTGATTGCATGAAATATCTTTTTCCATCCCTTTACTTTTTCATCTGTGTATGTCTTTGGGTTTAAAGTGAGTCTCTTGAAGGCAGCATATAGATGGGTCTTGTTTTTTTATCCATTCAGTGACTCTGTGTCTTTTGACTGGTGCATTCAGTCCATTTACATTTAGGGTGATTATGGATAGGTATGTACTTAGTGGCATTGCAGGCTTCAGATTCGTGGTTACCAAAGGTTCAAGGTTAACTTCCCTACTATCTGAAAGTGTAACAACTAACTTAATATGGTATTACAAACACAATCTAAAGGTTTTTTTTTTTGTTTCTTTGTTTCCTCCTGTTTCTTTCTATTCCATTCTTTATATATTAGGTATCATATTCTGTACTGTTTGTCTATCCCTTGATTGACTTTGGGGATAGTTAATTTACTTTTGCATTTTCTTAGTAATTAGCTGTTCTACTTTCTTTAAAGTGGTTTTATTTCCTCTGCTGATAGCTATTAATCCGTAGAACACTTCCATCTGTAGCAGTCCCTCCAAAATTCACTGTAGAGATGGTTTGTGGGAGGCAAATTCTCTCAGCTTTTGCTTATCTGGGAATTGTTTAATCCCTCCTTCAAATTTAAATGATAATCTTGCTGGATAAAGTAATTATGGTTCAAGGCCCTTCGTCTTTATTGCATTAAATACATCATGCCACTCCCATCTGTCCTGTAAGGTTTCTCCTGAGAAGTCTGATGAAAGCCTAATGGGTTTTCCTTTGTATGTGATCTTATTTCTCTCCCTGGCTGCTTTTCATAGTCTGTCCTTATCCTTGATCTTTGCCATTTTAATTACTATATATCTTGCTGTTATCTTCCTTGGGTCCCTTGTGTTGGGAGATCTGTGCACCTCCATGGCCTGAGAGACTATCTCCTTCCCCAGATTGGGGAAGTTTTCAGCAGTCACTTCCTCAGACTCTTTCTATCCCTTTTTCTCTCTTCTTCTTTTGGTACCCCTATAAGCGATATTGTTCCATTTGGATTGGTCACACAGTTCTCTCAATATTCTTTCATTCTTAGAGATCCGTTTTTCTCTCAGTGCCTCAGCTTCTTTGTATTTCTCTTATCTAGTTTCTATTTCATTTATTGTCTTCTCCACCGTATCCAATCTGCTTTTAATACCATCCATTGTGTTCTTCAATGATTGGATCTCTGACCGGAATTCATTCCTGAGTTCTTGAATATCTTTCCGTACTTCTATGAGAATGTTACTGATTTTTATTTTGAACTCCCTTTGAGGGAGAGTCATAAGGTCCATATCATTTAAATCTTTCTCAGGAGTTGTATTCATAATTTTACTCTGGACCAGGTTTCTTTGGCGTTTCATATTTGTGTATGGCGCCTTCTAGTGCCCAGAAGCTCTACTCTGTTCAGCTGCTCAGCCCCTGAAGCATTGCGGGGATTGTAGGGGAGTGGTATTGGTGCCTCTGGGGAGGAAAGGGCTGTTCCCTGGTTCCTGGCTGCTATGCCCGTCTCCACTGCCTGAACCAGTGGGCTGAGCACACAGGTATAAGCCTCTGTGCCTTGCGTTTTTAGTTGCTGTAGACAGATCTTCCATCTGGCTGGCCTAACAACAGGAAAGGATTGCCCGGTTTGCAAGCCCGGTGGGGCTGGCCAGAAGAAAGCCGCACTAGTCTGCCTGTCACAGAGGGGTTCTTGCAGCTGTGCAGGCAGCTAGGGAGCTGGAGCACCTGAAGATCGTGAAAGCTCCCAACCTGCTGAGCAGAGTGCACCCGGACAATTTTGTCTACCTGTCCTTTCTCCTGAGCAGTAAGCTCTGTGCAATCCTTGCCCCTTTAGCAGCCCTCTTGCTAAAGGTTTCTTTGTTAGGCAGTCTCTCAGACTGCCCGCCTTTCTTTTGTCCCCTAGCAGCTGGGTATGGATCCCTGCTTTCACAAGCAGGTGGATTCTTAGTCTCTCCAGGAATTCTGCCTGTCTTAGCTTTCCTACCCCCTAATTACAAGAGTATCATGCAAGTACCATGAAATGTAGGTTTGTGCTCCCAGAGCAGATCTCCAGAGTTAAGCATTCAGCAGTCCCACATCTCCACTCCCTCCCTGCTCTGTTCCTGTTCTTCCTGCTGTTGAGCTGGAGTGGGGGAAGGGCTTGGATCCCGCAGGACCACAGCTTTAGTATGTTACCCTTTTCTGTGAGGGCTGCTCTAGTCTCCAGGTGTATGCAGTTTGTTGCCGTCCTCTTTCCCGTTGCTCTTTCAAGAGTAGTTGTAGTAGCTTTATTTTCATTTTATATGAGATTTTAGGAGGAAGCCTCTGTCTCACCTCTCACACCGCCATCTTTATGTAATTGTGAGTTTAGGCTGCTCATATGGGATTGTTCTTTCCTGAGGTAGGCCTGTATTGCAATATACTTTCCCCTTGGCACAGCCTTTGCTGCGTCCCACAGATTTTGCGGTGCTGAATTATTGTCATTTGTCTCCATATATTGCTTGATCTCTGTTTTTATTTGGTCATTGATCCATTGGTTATTTCGGAGCATGTTGTGAAGCCTCCATGTGTTAGTGGGCTTTTTCATTTTCTTTGTGTAATTTATTTCTAGTTTCATACCTTTGTGCTCTGAGAAACTGGTTGGTACAATTTCAATCTTTTTGAATTTACTGAGGCTCTCTTTGTGGCCTAGTATATGATCTATTCTTGAAAATGTTCCATGTGCACTTGAGAAGAATGTGTGTTCTACTGCTTTTGGGTGTAGAGTTCTGTAGATGTCTGTTAGATCCATCTGTTCTATTGTGTTGTTCAGTTCCTCTATCTCCTTATTTTCTGTGTGGTTGATCTGTCCTTCAGAGTGCATGGAGTGTTAAAGTCTCCTAGAATGAATGCATTGCATTCTATTTCTCCTTTTAATTCTGTTAGTATTTGTTTCACATGTTTTGGTGCTCCTGTGTTGGGCATCTAGATATTTATAATGGTTATATCTTCTTGTTGGATTGACCCTTTTATCATTATGTAATGTCCTTCTTTGTCTCTTGTGACTTTCTTTGTTTTGAAGTCTATTTTGTCTGATACAAGTACTGCAACTCCTATTTTCTTCTATTAGTTGCATGAAATATCTTTTTCCATCCCTTCACTTTTAATCTGTGTATGTCTTTGGGTTTAAAGTGAGTGTCTTGTAGGCAGCATATAGATGGGTCTCTTCTTTTTTATCCATTCAGTGACTGTCTTTTGATCGGTGTATTCAGTCCATTTACATTTAGGGTGATTATCGATAGGTATGTACTTAGTGGCATTGCAGGCTTTATATTTGTGGTTACCTAACGTTCAAGGTTAAATTCCTTACTATCTAAGAATCTAACTTAACTCACTTAATTTGCTATTACAAACACTATCTAAAGGTTCTTTTTTTTTTTCATTCCTCCTTTTTCTTCGTCCTCCATTCTTTATATATTAGGTATCAGATTCTGTACTCTTTGTCTATCCCTTGATTGACTTTGAGGATAGTTAATTTAATTTTGCATTTTCTTACTAATTAGCTGTTCTACTTTCTTTACTGTGGTTATATTACCTCTGGTGACAGCTATTAAACCATAGGAACACTTCCATCTTTAGCATTTCCTCCAAAATACACTGTAGTGATAGTTTGTTGGAGGTAAATTCTCTCAGCTTTTGCTTATCTGGAAATTGTTTAATCCCTTCTTCAAATTTAAATGATAATCTTGCTGGGTAAAGTATTCTTGGTTCAAGGCCCTTCTGCTTCATTGCATTAAATACGTCATGTCACTCCCTTCTGCTCTGTAAAGATTCTATTGAGAAGTCTGATGATAGCCTGATGGGCTTTCCTTTGTATGTGATCTTATTTCTCTCTCTGGCTGCTTTTAATAGTCTGTCCTTATCCTTGATATTTGCCATTTTAATTACTGTATGTCTTGCTGTTGTCTTCCTTGGGTCCCTTGTGTTGGGAGATCTGCGCACCTCCATGGCCTGAGAGACTATCTCCTTCCCCAGATTGGGGAAGTTTTCAGCAATTACCTCCTCAAAGACACTTACTATTGCTTTTTCTCTCTCTTCTTCTTATGGTACCCCTATAATGCAAATATTGTTCCTTTTGGATTGTTCCCACAGTTCTCTCAATATTCTTTCATTCTTAGAGATCCTTTTTTCTCTCAGTGCCTCAGCTTCTTTGTATTTCTCTTCTCTAGTTTCTGTTTCATTTATCCTCCCCTCCACTACATCCAATCTGCTTTTAATACTCTCCATTGTGGTCTTCAATGATTGGATCTCCGACCAAAATTCATTCCTGAGTTCTTGAATATCTTTCCATACCTCCATGAGCATGTTAATGATTTTTATTTTGAACTCCCTTTCAGGAAGAGTCATGAGGTCGATGTCATTTAAATCTTTCTCAGGAGTTGTATTAATAATTTTATTGTGAACCAGGTTCCTTTGGCATTTCATGTTTGTATATTGCACCCTCTTGTGCCCAGAAGGTCTACTCCCTGGAGCTGTTTAGCCCCTGAAGCAATGTCAGGGGTCGCAGGGGAATGGTATTGGTGCCTGTGGGGAGGAAAGAGCTGTTACCTGCTTCCCGGCTGCTGTGCCTGTCTCCACTGCCTGAACCAGTGGGCTGAGCACAGAGGTATAAGCCTCTATGCTTTGCGTTTTTAGTTGCTGTAGACAGATCTTTCCTCTGGCTGGCCTAACACCAGGGTAGGGTTTGCTGGTTTGAGCCAGGTGGTGCTGGCCGGGAGAAAGGCGCAGTAGGCTGCATATCACGGAGGCAGTCCTTGGAGCTGTGTAGCCAGCTAGGGAGGTAGAGCACCTAAAGATCATCTAAGGAGGAAGATTTCTTTTGCCTCTTTAAATATGACGGTCTATATGGCAAAGCTCCCAACCTGCTGAGCAGAGTGCACCTGGACAATTTTGTCTACGTGTCCTCTTTCCTGAGCAGTAAGCTCTGTGCTGTCCTTGCCCCTTTAGCAGGCCTCTTGCTAAGGGCTTCCTTGTTAGGAATTCTCTCAGTCTGCCTGCCTTTCTTTTGTCCCAGAGCAGCTGGTATGGATCCCTGCTTTCCACAAGCGGCTGGAATCTCAGTCTCTCCAGGAATTCTGGCTGTCTTAGCTTTTCAACCCCATAATCACGAGAGTATCATGCAAACACCATGAAATGTAGGTTTGTGCTCCCAGAGCAGGTCTCTGGAGTTAGGTATTCAGCATTCCCAGGCCTCCACTCCCTCCTTGTTTGGTGTCTCCTCCTCTGGCTGGTGAGCTGGGGTGGGGGAAGGGCTTGGGTCCTGCAGATCAACAGCTTTGGTACATTACCGTATTCTGTGAGTTCTGCTCTTTTCTCCAGGTGTATGCAGTCTGGCGCAGTCCTCTTTCCTGTTGCTCTTTCAGGATTAGTTGTATTAATTATATTTTCGTATTATATGCAGTTTTAGGAGGAAGCCTGCATCTCACCTCTCACCCTGCCATCTGTAATCCAGAAATCCCAAGCACTTCCTAATTTCTTGCTCTGCTTTTGCTTTGTATTTCCTCTGTTCACATCTGTATGACAGTCAGAATAATCTGACCTAAGTCAGAATTTGTCACATCAATAACTCCCTGGCCTGCTTTAAAAAAATCCACCTGGCCTTCTCACGGCCTGCACAGCCTGATGTGGTCCCTCCTCTTCAGTCTTCTACTCATATGCCCCCTCTGTTCAGAGAGACTCTTTCTAACTTATCTGCGATAGTGGTCTTTGCCATCCCCTTAGCTTGTTTTGTTTTTTCCTGTTAGTATTTCTTGACATTATTATCTCTTTGTTTCTTATCTCTCCCTTTAGAAAGCAAGATTTTTGTTATATTCAGTATGTAGAACATTGCCTGGCATGTAACAGATTAGTATTTGTTGAATAAATGAGATTTTTCCAATCAGTCGTGGTCCGAACCCCATTCTTTTGTCACACTGAACTACAGCCTTATGAATTACTCAGGTGCATTTTTCAATGCTGCCAATACATGGCATGTGTTCTTTTTCTCTGCCTTTTTCTCTGCATTCTTCCCTTTTCCCCTTCTGGTTCTTTGTACCTAAACTTCAAAATCTAGTTCACATCCTGCCTTCTTTAGTATTTTTCACAATTCCCAGAGTTAGTTTCTTATTTATGGTGACAGTCTTTGCATTCATATGCATTTAGCTTTCTGTTTGTTGCATGACTCCTCAGTCAGATTTTGTGGTTATCTGGAGTACATTCCTCATTTAAAATTTCATTTCAAAATATGAGTAATAACTTCACATTTCAAAAATAAGAGTAGAAAAAATTAAAAAGAAAAGAAAAAACAAAAGTTTAAAAAAAAGTAAGAATTTTGTAGAGGAAAGCCTCACTCCTCTTTTTCCCCCAGCCATCCCATTGCCAACAAGACCTTCTGCTATCTACCTTTCTTAGTTATGTATCCTTTGTGAATTTCTTTCTGTAAATAAAAGCAAATGGTTTCCATATTAGTACACAGCTTTCTCTACATTTTTATAGCAGCATCCCTTTCTATGGATTTTCATTACTTAACTAGTCTCTTCCTGATGGATGCCTGTTTGTTTCCATTCTTTTGCTTTTATAAACAATGCTGCTATACGGCTGGTATATCTTTAGGGAAAAACCTAGAAATGGGACTTCTTTGTTAATTTAAGGCATCTGTTATCTTCTTTATCTTGATATCCTCCATATTTGGCAATAGAATACTCTTACTAAATACCCAGACTGCCTAAATATTCAGGCTGCCTGAACATAGACAGCTACTGTATTATCAGCAGATACTATTTGTGTTATCAATTCTCAGATTGCTTTTTTCCCCTCAGAATCATGGGCTTATAGGCCAGCCAACTAAGTTTTTGGACATTTAACACCATTTGAATGCAAGCCCTACCCAGGATTATTCTTCAGCTCTTCACTTATATTTTTATTTTATTACCACCTCTGGAATTTCAAGCAGAATATTCATTAATATGGTTTCCGGGAGATTGTGAACATTCTCATTTAACCAGAACAAAAGTTGGGATTCATTAGGTTCTCTTTATTCCCCATGTTTCTATTTGAAAATGTTTGTCACCTATGGTTAAAATGCTACTGAGACCATCATGTTGTAAATTCAAGATTTTATGAGAAAGGGTTATGCCTAAATTGGAACTAAGGTAAACACTTATATTGTTTATTCTTCTGATTTAATAATAATAATAATAAACTTAGTATTTAACATTCTCTAGACATGCAGAAAAGTTTTGTTACTCTGTTATGTCACCTTTGCCTGAGAATTTGTAGGTGCTAAAATAAAGCTTTCCAAAGTTCTCTAGCACAGATTCTTTAGGTGGTAATGATTACTCATAATTTATGCCACAGCATAAATGTTTTATGAAATAGAAGGATCACTTGAAGTTGGCAAACCGTGATATATTTGTGATGCAGACAGTATTTTGAAGGCAACTCACAAGGCATGATGTGCTTAACAAAGGTGATGAGCATCTCCTGGATAGAGAGAAATCCCCTGTGAGGAGTCTCTTTCAGTGTTGACTTTGTAATTCATTATATATTAAGGCAGTCATGTTATATTGTGTGTAAAGTCATACTATTACAGATCCTTCATACTCACTTCCTGAAAAAGTAGCAGAGGACTCAAAAGCAAACTGGCATCTATGGTATTTTCAGGATTTTAATTTCTAGAACACCTTTTGTAGTCAGTATCCATTTTCCCTCTGTCACCCACCACCTTTGTAGTAACAGAAACTTACAGTCATGATGACTAGATTGTCAAAATCATCTATGAATTTACTTTATTCAGTAAACTCTCACTAAGCAAACAAGGAAGTGTTTAATATATTTCAGAGCTCCAGTCCAGATGACTGAATTTTTTTCCTAAATGACATCTACTTGCTAAAAGGAGAAATTTTAGATACTGGTCAGTTCATTTATGTGGAAAAGCTTAATCACTTGGGGTAAACTGTCATTGTATTTAATTATAATATCCTGTACTATTTCTATAAAGATGTTTATTCTTAATTGTATTTTAGAAGAGGTAACCTTTATAATAAGGAAAAAGCTTTGTGTGTATGTGTTTTTGGAAAGTTAATTTATATGGCTGTAGCATGCACAAATGTTTGAAGAATCTTTCCTTTGAATGAAAGGTTAGCAATAGAAAATTCAGTGAGACACACATGCTCCCTTATTTTCAGCCTTTAAGATATTGCTTGAAAATACCAAATCCATCTAATATTTCTTATAACCTTGGTAAATACTTTCCTTAGATGAGTTTTTTTTTCCTTGCTGTGGATTAAGAAAATCTGTTATTCTTTTTAGTTGTGAGGAGCCTAAAAGTGAGAGCTTATTGCTCAGAAAATATTCTGAGAAGAAAGTAATTTAAAGAAATCAGAAGCAGAAGTTAATTTATTTCCTGGAAACATGATATTGGTTCAGGTTTACCCAGTAACTGTGGACCCTATTTAATTATCATAATTTTATTTATGTGCATGACATTAAATTTACATAAGTAGAATGAGGAAAATATGACAAACTTTTAAGTTCTAGGGATGAGAAAGCAGTTTGGGTATAAAAAGCAAGCAGTTTGCAAATCAGCCATACATTTCGGGGAAGTCTAGGAGTGGAATGTTAACTGAAGACATCTTTGATAAGAAGCGGTGACATGAAACAAAAATACCACACTGTCTAGCGACCTTACAAGAGCTTCTGCTTTTTTGTAAACACTCTGTATCCATGTGACTTTACTCCTGTGTGACCCCATGTGACTATTCCATTCCACAATTGTGTTTATGTAATTCTGTGAGCTTCTTTAGGTTAACCTGTTTTGGTGATTACCTTGTATAATTAGAATGGAGTCATGTTTAATGCTTTGTGTACTTTTTGTGGATATTTTCATGTTGAAAGGAATACATGTGATTCTGGCATTTTATCTGCCCCAGTATTTGTGGAACTGTTTAAAGAAATTGAAATTTGTATCTTGACATATGTTCCTAAGTTCATTTGGAACTGGCTTGAATATAGAGCAAAATTTGTTAAATACATGTTAACTTGTACCAGAGGTAGAGAATTATACCCCTAAGGAACTATGGGAAAATGTTCCAATTTTGAAATATAAGTAATGCTTATTTTTTAGATCTATTAAATATCTTAGGTCTTTTAGTTCATTTAGGAACATAATGTATGTTGTATATTGACTTATTTATTTATTCATTTATTCATTCATTCACTTTAGAAAACAAAGTAAGCTACTATCTTAAGATTTTATATATTTGAGAGGTAGCCCAAAACAATCAAATCAAATAAAATGTTACCTTTTTAAGTGGGCTTAGTAACATCTACGTTATTAAACCAATAGAGGAAAGAAAAATCCCATTTCAGAATGTTGGGGCTGGGAGTGGGAGGGGAGAGATGTCCTTCTTTCTAAGGAAGTGCTTCACAAAACAATTAAAACAACATTGTCATATGTAACTTCAGCCATATGTAACTTATTTATTCAGCCTTTTTCAGCATAACACTGTCAGTTATTTTTGGAGAAAATAAACCTTGCTTCTGACTAGAAAAACTTCTTTGAGCAAATAAGGTGAATATAAACTAAATTAGTGTTTTAAGTATAAATAGAATAACTTCCAATTGTCAGACAACAGTTTTTGGCAGTTTTAACTGGTTTCCCTGAGCAGCTTTCTTGGCTTTAATTTTGTTTTAGACAATAGTTAAACCATTTTTATGTGTGCTCAAAAAGGATATTTTTCACAAGTAAAATGATGACTTTAAGAAACTTCATCATGATCAGGTGATCTTTGGCTATTGTCCTTTGTTTAGTGATTTGAAATAAATTTTATATGGGTTGCCAATAGAAATTTTGTACTGCATATTCAAAGATGGACCAACTGACTTCCATGACTAGGTTCCTTAGTACTATTCATACATTACATAGCTTGTTATTTCTTAATTCATGAGCAACAGGCATAAGAGAAAAGATTTATTTTATTCTGCCTTGATGAAGATAGGATCTTTTAAAAAAAAACCCAAATCTCAATATCTTCTTCTATTGATGATTTTTAATTTCTTTTTATTTTTTTATTGTTCTACTAGGGTGACATACCTTCTGTTGAATACCTCTTACAGAATGGAAGCAATCCAAATGTTAAAGACCATGCTGGATGGACACCACTGGTAGTTTTCTATTTATTTTCTTTCTCATTCTGTTAATATTTTTATAGTTATCATACTTTATAGTTATGTGGCTGCCTATATCATCATCCTCTGCCACATTCACTTTCTTTTTAATCTGAAGAACTTAACATTTTCACCAAGTAAGAGAAATGATTATTTTTCATCTAGCTTTTTAATTGTGACAGGCAAGAAACTGGCTACATTTTGACTTACTACCTATCGATTTAGGAATCCAGTTACACTATATTACTGGGTGTAGCTAATGTATTGGGGTAACTACTACAACTGATACCAGACTCTATTCTGTAGCATTACATGTCATTGGAACAATTTCTTGGAACAAAGACAGGTCAGAGGAACTGGGTATAGGAATATATCATAAGGCAGTGATTCTGGATCTTAGCCTTGCTTTACCCTGCCCAGCTGCAAATATATGGAGGCAGTAAAAATCTTGGATTACATTAAACATTTTTTAAAGTCCTTGCTTATTATTAATAAAAATGCAGTGTAAAGTATAGTATGGAAAAATAATGGCACAAATAAATGGGAACAAATGCTATATGGGCTAATTACATCAGGACAGTAAGCGTGCAATGTGAATGCAGCCGAAGTGTCAACAGATGAGGTGTGTGGACTGGAAATTCCAAGTTGGGAAATTCTCTTTAGGCCAGGTGCAGAAAAGATTTCAAGCTGTACATGAATTGACTCCTTGCCAAATTGTTAAACTGGGATGGCTTAGCCTGGATTGTGTTGTTTTGACCCCACAGGCTAGCTAACCTTTTTAAAGGAAGGCTAATTTTTTTTTTTTAAGGTACTAAGGCTAACTGTAGTAAAGGTTGGTGAGTAGTTGATTAAAAGATCTGGTTCCTGATTTCGATTTCTTTCTCCTAGAAATAGATCTACAGATACTTAATGTGGTATTGCCTATTATGAATTGATGTACTTATAAAGCACAGTATGTTAACAACAGTCTAATGGAAAGATTTGCATGTGAGGCATCTTTGAACATTCCATTGTTACCAATTAGGTCATTCATTTAGTAAGCTCCTTTGGAGCACCCACTCCATATTATTTCTGTTATCGTTGATACCAGTTGTGCAGTAATCTGTAGCTTCAGCAACCAGAGAGGCTTGTCTTTTTTAAATACTCTCTCTACAATATTCATTTTGTTGGGTGGTTATTTATATGAGCAGGTGTACCACTTAACTTATGGACTAAGCACTTGATTGGTGTTCAGCCTTAGAGAATTTCAGTTTTTGTGTGTGATCTGGTTGTTAAATAGTTTCAAAGGTTTTTTCCCCTTGTTGTTTTTAAATTTCTTAGTATAGAACAATTCAGGACCTATAGTTGGTTTAAGCTACATTTTCTTAACAGTAAAAGACTTCTTGACCCAAGGCTCAAATGAGTATCATCTTTTTCCATGAATTGTGTGGATCTTAGTTAACCATGTTTTTTATCACAAAGATTACTAGTTGTTACTTTTATTCTGTCAACAACTTACAGTTTATATGAGTATTTAGATAAGAACCTAACTGACTGGGGCTCACATTTATTTTTCTGAAGTGTGGTTTTATTATGATATTATCCATTGTTCTTCTTCATCACTCTTCTGACTCCTTTTCTTTTTGTTTTATTAGCATGAAGCCTGCAGTCACGGGCACCTGGAGGTAGTGGCCTTGCTGCTCAAGCACAAGGCATTGGTGAACACCACTGGGTACCAGAATGACTCGCCACTTCATGATGCGGCCAAGAATGGGCACGTGGACATTGTCAAGCTGTTACTTTCCTATAGAGCCTCCAGGAACGCAGTGTAAGTAGTGCAACTTAAAAACTGTTTTTTTTAGGATTTGTATTCCTGAGTCGAGGTCTGTGGTGAAGCAAAAACTTTTATACCCAAGTTGATGGCCTTTTTTCTTGTCTTTCACAATTGCCATGGGACGTGACCATTATGTTCTGGATTTAGAGTCTGGCATTTGTTCCATTTTCCTTTATGACACTTATGTAGTTGAGGAGGATTTGCTCTTTTAATTTAAAAACAATTGTCAAATTAATTTTGGAAGCTTGGAATATCTGGATAAATGCACTCTAGTTTTTAAATGATTTGTACTTAATAGTAAGAAATAGAAGCATAGAAATAACTATTTTGTATGCTTCCCGATTTTTTGGAATTGTTTCAAATGTTCTGTTCCTTTTATGGTTTTCTGTGTATTTAGTATAACAACAATTAAAATATATAAGAATTCAAATGTTGGACAAGTGAAGTAGAATTATTTCTTATATTTTTCGCATCAACCAAATGAAGCTCTGGGTAAATTGTTTTGCAATGTTGGTGCAGAGATGCATTAGTGAATGCTGGTGGCTGCCTTTGAAAATTTGCTATTGTCAAGAGTGTCACAAGCAAATGCTCTATGTGTATTTTGTATCTTTAATCTATAACTTGGTTCATGTCTCCCTATATATAATTTTACTCTTTGCAGTTAATGAGGTAGAAAATGCAAAAATTGCCTCTGTACCCTCATTGCTTCTGTAGGTTTGGAAGGAGCACACAAAAGTCAGGCTACTCTGGTTACAGAGGCAAATAAGAATTACAAAATGCAGAGCTTCTAGGTTGTAATTTTTTATAGGTAACCATATAATATAATTGAAAAACAAATTAATAATGCAGGAATGTACCATACCTTGGTGCTGTTAGTTTCAGAAAGTGTGTCTAATATCCTTTATTTCCTATCACATGTGATGAGATAGTTGCAATAAGCTCAAGGGATACATTTTCTTCTGTTTTTTAATTTTCTGGTTTTTTATATACACACACACCTTCACATTTGCAAAACACACTGTTTTAGGTCTATAGCTAACAGATATGACCCTCTGTGGGTATAGCAAGCCACTTGATAAAACAAATGGTTGCTTGGGTCAGGTGAAACTGAATAGTTTCCTTAAATCAGCCATGATTCCTCTAATGAATGGAGTACTGGTCAGGGCGTTAGGGAATCTAGCTTTTATTTGTGACTCCATTATTGACTTTATAGCCTCAGGCAGGTTAATTTCTGTGCCTTTCTATCCTCACCTATAAAAACATGGGTGAAGCCTTCTGCTTCTCTATTTCTTCAAAGCACAGTGAGGATTAATGAGCCAAAATACAGGGCCTGTCTTGTGGTTTGTACACCATGATTCTTCACTACACTGTGAACTTATTAATATACAAGGTGTGGGCATGAGGCAGTGAGCAAGTCTGCCTCCATGGGTTCCTTCTCAGATAGATGTGTTGTTTTAAATAGTCTTCCCTAGTGATGTGGCAGATTTGGGCATGTGCATAGGGCAGCACTGTCCAATAGGTCTTTCTGCAATGATGGAAATGCTCTGTATCTGTGCTGGGCACTCAGTAGCCACTAGCCACCTCTTCCTATTGAACACTTGAAATGTGGCTATTGTTAGTGAGGTACTAAATTTTAAAATGTATTTTATTTTAATGAATTTAAATAACCTCATATACCAAGTGGCTGCTGCATTGGACAGCTGATTGCTAACAACAGTGGGGAAGGAGGGTTTATGGTGAATGAGTTTGGGAATAGTGCTGGGGAGAAGATAGTAAGTCAACTCAAGGACAAATGCAGGGGTAGATCTACTCTGGGGTGTAATACTGTGGTAGCTGTTTCCAAACAGCTATTCCTTCTTTTCCAGACTGTTGGTCATCACACTTAAGTATTTGCTCTGTTTTTTGCTTTCTGTTTTATTTTATAGTAGTTGTCTTTCATCTGATTGGCCTTACCAGTTACATAACTGTTCTCCTTTTCAGAGAGCTTTTCTGTAATTCACTCCCCATATTGCAGTCCAAGAGTTTTTAAAAAATAACAGGCCTGGTTAAATTACTTACTTGCTGAAAACCCCCACTGGCACCTTTTCTTAATGTTTTTAAAATAAGTCAAACTTCACAACGTGGCTTTTTGGGTGCTGGAGGGTTCAGTGCTACTTGTCTTCCCGCACTTTTGCCTGTTCCCTTTCTCTCCAGTATTTTTTGCACAGTCTTTCTAAATATTTATTTCTTAAAATGTGCCAGGCTGTTTTGCCTCCTAGCCTTTAAGTTTGCTTTCCTTTGTCTGCAGTATTCTCTTTGGGTTTCATCTCAGGCATCTTTTCCTTTTGGCTGCTTTTCCTGATTTCTTTGCCTGAATGTGGCGGTTCCTGCCAGTCATAGAACTTAGGTCACAGTGAGCTGGCTGCTGCTCAGCCCTCATTCAGTGGTACACTCTGTGCGCCGGGGTGGTGCCAGCTCTCCCAGGGTCAGCCAAGTGCCTACCATAGTCTGTTTCCACACTTACTTGTAGGGTGAACTAGTGACTGTTCGAATGCATGAAATGATGGTATAATTTTCTTTTTTTTTGATAAAGGATCATATGAGTTGAAAAGAGAGATTGCCTCTCTTTGCTTCCAACTTTGCTACAAGTGTGAAGAGAATGTCTAAAACCAAGTTTCCATAAGCTGCACCTTTTCTAACATAGTAGAACTGGCTCCTAGTAGGTGTTAGTGAGTGATGTGCGCTCCCTGGGCAGAATGCTTGGTCTCTTGCCCATTGGGAATCCATAGCATGTTACCTTTTGTGAGATCATGGATACCCAAAATAACTCATATAGACTTAAAGTGTTAAGGACTCTTTTTCTTCCTGCCAATATTCTGTGTATTGTCTTTTTTTTTTATTAATATAATTTATTTTGGTATCATTAATCTATAATTACATGTGCAATATTATCGTTATTAAACTACCCCTTCGTCAGGTCCCCCCCACAAACCCCATTATAGTCACTGTCCATCAGCGTAGTGAGATGCTATAGAATCACTACTTGTCTTCTCTGAGTTGTACAGCCCTCCCCGTGCCCCCCCAACATTACATCTGCTAATCGTAATGCCCCTTTTTCCCTCTTATCCCTCCCTTCCTGCCCATTTTCCCCAGTCCCTTTCCCTTTGGTAACTATTAGTCCGTTCTTGGGTTCTGTGAGTCTGCTGCTGTTTTGTTCCTTCAGTTTTTTTCTTTGTTCTTATACCCCACATATGAGTGAAATCATTTGATACTTGTCTTTTTCGGCTTGGCTTATTTCACTGAGCATAATACCCTCTAGCTCCATCCATGTTGTTGCAAATGGTAGGATTTGTTTTCTTCTTATGGCTGAATAATATTCCATTGTGTATATGTACCGCATCTTCTTTATCCATTCATCTACTGATGGACACTTAGGTTGCTTCCATTTCTTGGCTATTGTAAATAGTGCTGCAATAAACATAGGGGTGCATCTGTCTTTTTCAAATTGGGCTGCTGCATTCTTAGGGTAAATTCCTAGGAGTGGAATTCCTGGGTCAAATGGTATTTCTATTTTGAGTTTTTGAGGAACCTCCATACTGCTTTCCACAATGGTTGAACTAATTTGCAGTCCCACCAGCAGTGTAGGAGGGTTCCCTTTTCTCCACATCCTCGCCAACATTTGTTGTTGTTTGTGTTTTGGATGTTGGCCGTCCTCACTGGTGTGAGGTGATATCTCATTGTGGTTTTAATCTGCATTTCTCTGATGATTAGCGATGTGGAGCATCTTTTCATGTGCCTGTTGGCCATCTGAATTTCTTCTTTGGAGTAGTGTCTATTCATGTCCTATGCCCATTTCTTAATGGGATTATTTGCTTTTTGTTTGTTAAGCTGCGTGAGTTCTTTATATATTTTGGATGTCAACCTTTTATCAGATACATTTTTTATGAATATATTCTCCCATTCTGTAGGATGTCTTTTTCTTCTTCTGATGGCTCTTTTCAGCTTGATATAGTCCCACTTGTTCTACTTTTTGTTCTTTTCAGCTTGATATAGTCCCGCTTGTTCATTTTTGCTTTTGTTTCCCTGGCCTGGGGAGATATGTTCATGAAGAAGTTGCTCATGTTTATGTCCAAGAAATTTTTGCCTATGTTTTCTTCTAAGAGTTTTATGGTTTCATGACTTATATTCAGGTCTTTGATCCACCTTGAGTTTACCTTTGTGTATGGGGCTAGACTGTCCAGTTTCATTCTCTTACATGTAGCTTTCCAGTTTTTCCAACACCAGCTGCTGAAGAGGCTGTCATCTCCCCATTGTATATCCAAGGCTCCTTTATCAAATATTAATTGACTGTATATGTTTGGGTTAATGTTTGGATTTTCTATTGTGTTCCACTGGTCTGTGGGTCTGTTTTTGTGCCAATACCAAATTGTCTTGATTACTGTGGCTTTGTAGTAGAGCTTGAAGTCAGGTAGCATAATTCCCCGTGTTTCATTCCTCCTTCTCAGGATTGCTTTGGCTATTCGGGGTCTTTTGTGGTTCCATATGAATTTTAGAATTATTTGTTCCAGTTCATTGAAGAAAGCTGTTGGTAGTTTGATAGGGATTGCATTGAATCTGTAGATTGCTTTAGGTAGTATAGCCATTTTGACAATATTTATTCTTCCTAACCAAGAGCATGGGATGCATTTCCATTTGTTAGTGTCCTCTTTAATTTCTCTTAGGAGTGTCTTGTAGTTTTCAGAGTACAGGTCTTTCACTTCCTTCGTTAGGTTTATTCCTAGGTATTTTATTCTTTTTGATTCAATTGTGAATGGAATTGTTTTTCTGATCTCTCTTTCTGTTAGTTCATCATTAGTGTATAGGAAAGCAACAGATTTCTGTGTTAATTTTGTAACGTGCAACTTTGCTGAATTCAGATATTAGTTCTAGTAGTTTTGGAATGGAGTCTTTAGGGTTTTTTATGTACACTATCATGTCCTCTGCAAATAGTGATAATTTGACTTCTTCTTTACCAATCTGGATGCCTTGTATGTCTTTGTTTTGTCTGACTGCTGTGGCTAGAACCTCCAGTACTATGTTGAATAACAGTGGAGAGAGTGGGCATCCCTGTCTTGTTCCTGATCTTAGATGAAAAGCTTTCAGCTTCTCGCCGTTAAGTATGATGTTAGCTGTGGGTTTGTCATATATGACGTTTATGATGTTGAGGTACTTGCCGTCTATACCCATATTGTTGAGAATTTTAATCATGAATGGATGCTGAATTTTGTCAAATGCTTTTTCAGCATCTATGGAGATGATCATGTGGTTTTTGTTCTTCTTTTTGTTGATGTGGTGGATGATGTTGATGGATTTTCGAATGCTGTACCATTCTTGTATCCCTGGGATGAATCACACTTGATCATGGTGTATGATCCTCTTGATGTATTTTTGAATTTGGTTTGCTAATATTTTGTTGAGTATTTTGGCATCTACGTTTATCAGGGATATTGGTCTGTAATTTTCTTTTTTTGTGGTATCTTTTCCAGGTTTTGGTGTTAGCGTGATGCTGGCTTCATAGAATGAGTTTGGAAGTATTCCCTCCTCTTCTATTTTTTGAGAAACTTTAAGGAGTATGGGTGTTATTTCTTCTCTATATGTCTGGTAGAATTCAGAGGTGAATCCATCAGGCCCGGGGGTTTTGTTCTTGGGTAGTTTTTTGATTACCGATTCAATTTCGTTGCTGGTGATTGGTCTGTTTAGTTTTTCTGTTTCTTGCTTGGTCAGTCTTGGAAGGTTGTATTTTTCTAAGAAGTTGTCCATTTCTTCTGTGTTTTCCAGCTCGTTAGCATATAGATTCTCATAATATTCTCTTATAATTCTTTGTATTTCTGTGGGGTCCGTCATGATTTTTCCTTTCTCATTTCTTATTCTGTTTATGTGTGTAGATTCTCTTTTTCTTTTAATGAATCTGGCTAGGGGTTTATCTATTCTGTTTATTTTTTCAAAGAACCAGCTCTTGGTTTCATTGATTTTTTTTCTATTGTTTTATTCTTCTCAATTTTATTTATTTCTTCTCTAATCTTTATTATGTCCCTCCTTCTGGTGACTTTGGACCTCATTTGTTCTTCTTATTCCAATTTCAGGAATTGTGTCTTTAGACTATTCATTTGGGAATGTTCTTCCTTCTTTAAATAGGCCTGGATTGCAATATACTTTCCTCTTAGAACTGCCTTTGCTGCATCCTACAGAAATTGTGGCTTTATGTTGTTGTTGTCATTAGTCTCCATATATTCTTTGATTTCTGTTTGGATTTGGTCATTAACCCATTGATTAATTAGGAGAGTGTTGTTAAGTCTCCATGTATTTGTGAGGCTTTTTGATTTCTTACTAAAATTTATTTCTAGTTTTATACCTTGGTGATCTGAGAAGTTGGATGGTGGATTTCATTATTTTTGAAATTACTGAGGTTCTTTTTGTGGCCCAGTATATGTTGTATTCTGGAAAATGTTCCATGTGCTCTTGAGAAGAATGGGTATCCTGTTGCTTTTGGGTGTAGAGTTCTGTAGATGTCTGTTAGGTCCGTCTGTTCTAGTGTGTTGTTCAGTGCCTCTGTGTCTTTACTTATTTTCTGTCTGGTTGATCTGTCCTTTGGAGTGAGTGGTGTGTTGAAGTCTCCTAAAATGAATGCATTGGTGTCTATTTCCTCCTTTAATTCTGTTAGTATTTGTTTCACATATGCTGGCGCTCCTGTGTTGGGTGCATATGTATTTATAATGGTTATATCTTCTTGTTGGATTGACCCCTTTATCATTATGTAATGTCCTTTTTTATCTCTTGCTACTTTCTTCGTTTTGAAGTCTATTTTGTCTGATACAAGTACTGCAACACCTGCTTTTTTCTCCTTGTTGTTTGCATGAAATGTCTTTTTCCATCCCTTCACTTTTAGTCTGTGTATATCTTTGGATTTGAGGTGAGTCTCTTGTAAGCAGCATATAGATGGTTCTTGCTTTTTTATCCATCCTGTTACTCTGTGTCTTTTGATTGGTGCATTCAGTCCATTTACATTTAGGGTGATTATTGAAAGATATGTACTTATTGCCATTTCTGGCTTTAGATTCGTAGTTACCAAAGGTTCAAGGGTTGCTTCTTTAGTATCTAACATTCCACCTTAAATTTCTTGTTAACTAATTGTAAACATTGTCTGGTGTTTCTTTATTTCTCTCCCTTATTTTTCTTCCTCCTCCATTCTTTATATACTAGGTGTTTTATTCTTTGCCTTTAGTTAGTATTTGGATGGTCTGCTTTCTTTGCTATGATTTTATTTTCTCTGGTGACATCTTTTTAGCCTTAGGAGTGCTTCCATCTAGAGCAGTCCATTTAAGATATCCTGTAGTGGTGGTTTATGAGAGGCAAACTCTCAACTTTCGGTTGTCCGGAAATTGTTTAATCCCTACATCATATTTAAATGATAATCATGCTGGATACAATATTCTTGGTTTGAGGCCCTTTTGTTTCGTAATGTTAAATATATCATGCCATTCTCTTCTGGCCTGTAAGGTTTCTGTTCAGAGGTCTGATGATTGTCTGATGGGTTTTCCTTTGTAGGTGATCTTTTTTCTCTCTCTACGTGCCTTTAATACTCTGTCTTTATCTTTGATCTTTGCCATCTTAATTATTATGTGTCTTGGTGTTGTCTTCCTTGTGTCCCTTGTGTTGGGAGATCTGTGCGCTTCTGTGGACTGCGAGCCTATTTCCTTCCCTAGCGAGGGAAAGTTTTCAGTAATTATTTCTTCAAAGACACTGTCTATCCCTTTTTCTCTCTCTTTTTCCTCTGGTACTCCTTTAATGCGAATATTGTTCCGTTTGGATTGGTCACACAGTTCTCTTAATATTCTTTCATTTCTAGAAATCCTTTTATCTCTCTCTGCCTCAGCTTCTCTGTATTCCTGTTCTCTGATTTCTATTCCATTAACAGTCTCTTGCATCTCATCCATTCTGCTGTTAAGCCCGTTGATCGCTTGTCTGATTTCTGCATTGTCTTTCCTCAGTTCCCTCACTTCCTCCCTCAGCTCTTGCACATTTCTCTGTAGGTCCATCAGCATGGTTATGGCTTTTATTCTGAATTCTTTTTCAGGAAGACAGTGCATTTCCATCCCTTCAGGCTCCCTCTCTGGGGTTGTTTGGTTGATTTTGGTCTGAAGCATATTCCTCTGTCTTTTCATGGCTATAGAAGTGGTCGCTGGTAGTTGCCATGTATGTCAGCTGGGCTCTTTAAGGCTTTAAAAAGAGAAAGAAGAAAGAAAGAACGAAAAAAAAGAAAGTAAAGAAAAAAGAAAATACAAAACAAAAAACAAAACAAAGAAAATGCCCACTGGGAGTTGATTCTGTGTGGATGCTGTAGGTGGCGCTGTTGCCCCACTATTCCGCAGCCATGGCCGTGCCGCTCCTCAGGGCCCTTTATAGCTCTGGCTGGGGTGGGAACCAATGGGAGACTGTTGATCTCAGTGAGAAGTGTAAGTACGGCCACGCTTCCCCAGTAGCCAGCTAAGGCATCCAAAACTCCCCAGGACTCCCAGCCTGGTGGGTTGAGTGTGCCGGGGCTATCCGGCTCCTCCGCTGGGCTCCTGTCTCTTTAAGACTGCTGAAGAAAGCGCGCGCTTTTTTTTTTCCTTCCCCGGAGCCGGCTGCAACACCCTGGCGCTTCCCCGCTCAGATCCTGCCCCTCTGTCTCTCCAATCTCCTCTACACTGTGTGATGTGGGTCAGCGCTCCCCACGCATATCACCGGGGCTGGCTACTTCGCGGGGTGTACTTCCACTCCCTCCGGCTCTGAATCCTCTCCTCCCGCCGGTGTGCTGGGGTGGGGGAGTGCTCGGGTCCCACTGGGTCGTGGCTCCGTATCTTACCTGCCTCTTGGGGTGCTGAGTCCTCTCGGGTGTAGCTGCATGCTGTGCGCTTTCGTGTGTATTCTGGTCTCTCTTTTTGGAATAGGTGTATTTGCTGTATTTTCGTAGATAAATATAGTGTTGGGAGGAGATTTCTGCCGCCCTGCTTATGCCGCCATCTTCCCGGAAGTCCTGTGTATTGTTTTAATTGTTAAAAAATGACAGTTGAGAAGAGATGAAATTCATTCCTGTATGTTTTATTCCTTAAGGGGAGGAGCAGGGAAAGGGCAACAGTATAATGGGGTTCTCACTACTCTTTTTTTGGCTTGAAGTTCTTGTTCTTTTTAAGCTGTTAGTATTTCAGACTGAATCTGAGTTGGCAAGCTTGGTTTCTTTTTTTTCTTTGCTTATTTTATATTTCACAATTAATGGAAGTCTTCTCTCAGTAATCAGGATTGGACTTTTCCCATCCCTTGAAAAAGGAAAGGAGGGTAGGAACCAGAAAGGGCCAAAGCTATTCTTCTGTCCTACCTTCTTTAGGATTTGGTACTTTGACTAATTGAAATTGTAGATAAGTAGGATCCTTCTGTTTGTTAATGAATTTCTAAATGGCATCTTTTGGCTCTAGAACAGACTTTTGGCACTCTTCATTACCTTAAGGTTCAAGTATTTTTGCTTAGATGACTTCCTTCCCTGCAGCTCCAGTGAAATCCTGTTAAGTGTACTCATGCTCTGTCATTGCTCCCTTCCCTTCCTCCTCTCCCCAGTGTTATCTGCTACACGTATTCTTGTAGGAGTAAACAGTTACATCACTGATTAAAGAACAGTTTGATTCATGCTTTCATAGATCAATGCCCAGGGCTCTGTGAATATCTAGACTAGAGGCTATAAATATGACTAGAGGAAGTCATGAAAGGCTTTCTAGAGGAAGAAATACTGTAACTGAATTTTGAAGAAAAAGAATAGAATGATGGGCTTTTCAGAAAGGATAATGGATGCACTAAGGCCAGACATCCATTCAGTTCTAGGAACTTCTATTACTGATATAAGACTGAAATGAAAAGGAGAAGATAAGTGGCCAAAGAGAATGGGCAGAAGCAGTGAAAAGCCCTATGTGCTGGGTTCAGATTTGAATTGAATGAAAACATCCTCCTCCACAGTGGGCAGGAAGCTCAGGAGGTGTGTCCAGTACTTCAGGGGAGGAGTGATGAAAGTCTGCATCCAAGTGGCGACAGTAGTGGTGGGAGACAGAGTGGGGAATTAGCTGTTTTTATCAATTTATTCCTTCACATTAAATCTGATCTACTGTGCTAAGTTTAAAAATATCCTATTAGGATTTTGAAGGAAATATATAAATCGAAGTATATAGGTTATATTAGATTTAATAAAGTTGATTTCTCACTGAGGAACATGAGATTTCTCCATTTATTTAAGCCTTCTGTTATACATGTTAGTAAAGTTTTTATCTCTCTGTGTGTGTGTGTGTGTGTATGTACATGCATCTATTTACTGAGATTATTCTAGGTATTTGATTTCTTTTGTTTCCCTGGTGAATTGGGTGTTCTCTCAATAAATATAATTTATTATTCCTGAAATAAAGGAAAGCTGTTGATTTTAGTACTTTTCTTTTATATCTAGCCAACACCTAATTCTAAGGATCTAATTATCATTTATTAACTTCCATTTCTTACTGCATTTGTCAAAGTTTCCAGAACAGTGTTATAAAATGATAGTGATAGTTGGCGTGCTTAAGTCTCATTTTTAAAAGATATTGACTATAGGCTTATGGTCAATATTAAAATAATCATATTTCTAGTTATTTTATGATTTTTTTAACTAGACTGCATTTTATTTTATTAAATGATTTTCATCTTATACTGAGGTGATCTTCTTGCCTGTTGATGTCAATAGTAAATTTTTAAATATTAAGCCATGTTACATTACTGGGAAAAAACTTAGTGCATTATTCTTTAAACAAATATGTTATATCAGTTTGCTAGGGCTTTATTTAGGATTTTGCACTTATAGCTATAAGTTAGAATGATTTTTGGTTTTATTTTTCATTTTTTGCCCTCAGATTTTGATATTAAAATTATACTCATAGCTTCTTAAAGGTAATCAAGGATGCTTTCCATCCTCTCTGGTCTCTGGAACAAGAATGGTGTTATGGTGCTATCTTTCAGAAATAAACTCCTCCCCCCACACCTGGTGCAACACTATCTATTTTGATAATTTGTGTATTGTATAATGTTTGGAGATCTCTCCAATTCTGTTAACTAGTAATTATCAATCTGGAATACTAATACAGTAATAGTAGAATACAGGTACTAACATAAGAAGGACTTTTGTTATCCCATTAAGTTTATCCTTAAATAGTCTCTGAGGACCGTAAAAACAAGGTTTACCTATATTGCAGTTTTGTCTGAGGCTGTCATTTTTTTAGAAGGATGGCCAGGATCATCTTACTGCTCAGCAGAGGGCACACCAATGAGACAGGCTGTGTAAGGAAATGCTGTCCCTGCTACATTTCTCATATGTACATAAGAATATTTCAAACCCATAAAGCAGTGGGTCTTCGGTTGTATATTTTAGTCAGATGTTGTGATAGTCTTTGTGTACCGAACACTGAAAAGTACTGTCTTTGCTTCCACAAAGCGAAAGTAGGCCCATAAGCTAACTATCCATTGCTTGTCACTGAATTGTAGGCATAAGGAAGTGATGTTAATGGAGCTCCTGTTGAAAGCGTGTTTGATAAAAGACCTGTGTCCTCACCTCAAATGTACCTTGCTTTTACTCAATATCTGTTAAGTTTTGGTTGACTTTATACCCTTTTGCTACTGTAAGAATTATAGTTTGAATTATTTCAATTAGGAATGAAGTAATCTTGTAGAAAAGAGTAAAAATTTTTATGATTTAGCTCTGGGAGAGAGGAAAACTTGAGACAAAGATTATCCTGCCCTGGTGTTGTTCATTGATGTCTTTAGAAGAGAGGAAAGCTTATATATGCAAAGGCTGAGAGATCCAGGTTAGAAAGTTCTTATTCTGGTATTAAGCTGTCATGAATAGTACTAACATCAATGACTTTAAATGTTAGAGAGGTCTCAAAAACTATCTTTTCTGCAGTATTTATAAAATGTAAAGATAACAGCCTTTTATAGCCCTGGAAGTTGGGAGAGTTAACAGCTCAGAACTATAACTAGGCATGGAATGTTTGTGGTAGACCAGACATAGGAAAAGAAAGAATGGAATATTATTTACTGCAAAGCCAAGTGAATTTTAAAGCATCTCATTGAATACTGGTAGAGGGAAATTTTGAAACCTTGTAAGACAAGGCATGATAACTAGGAATTAACCACATACAATACTAATTTAAAATACCACTATAATTTTTATTTGCTATCTTCATTAATTAATTGAAAAACAGATTTTCATAGAGGCTATGATCTACAACTATGGATTTTCCTACTGTAAGATTTTTGGGCCTAAAGATTTATGATTATGGAGGGAGTTATGTATACAGTAGAAGGCCATATTTCTACTTGAGACTATCTTCTGTTTTGATTTAATTTTAATATTCTAATATCTTACTTTTTTTAAGTCACATTTTACTTAGAATACTTAATATGCTTTGAGTTTTTACTCTGGAAACTTTGGCATTTTTAAAATGCATACTGCATTCACATACATTATTAATTCATTTAATTCTGAATTTACTTGTGTTTTGCATGAAAAACTTACCTCTTATGAGCTAAAATAAGCATCCATTATCCAATAAGGAAAATTAGTTCTATTTTAACCTCAGATAATGAGAAAAAAGTTTTATATCTTCTATGCTTTGTTGCCTGAGAATATTTATGTTGGTAACTGTTCAAAACCTCATTGGCTATCCTTCCTCCCCACTGCTTCTTTTGCATCCCAGTGTGAACCTGAAACAAAAGCTTTTCCAGTTACAGCAGAACTATTTTAAGTGTATGGAGAATAGCATACACTTTTTTTTTTTAAACATATATATATAGTTTAGAATTTGGTATGTGGTCTGCCATTAACAGGTTTCCTTGCAGGGATGTAGAATTCTTAATTAGAAAATATTTTATGAACCATTGGACCCATTAATTGCCCCACTGCCCTAGTTAATTAAAAAAAAATTCCCTGTAACAGATAAATTAGGTTTTATGACTTTAAAAAAATGTTGCTTTTTAAATTTCTTTGCATTTTTCTGCTTCACAGCAAGCCAAGTGACTTGAAAAATTAAAATCTGTGTGTTTGCAGTTTAATCATTGTTCATAAAGGATTTCATTCATGGACTATCTTGGTATCCTGCCATACATCATAGGTTCAGCATTAGTAAAAATGTCTTTTTGCGTGTATGTTTGGGATTGATGATCTCTGTGCAAGTGCAAGTTTAAATTAGCCTATCTCTTCTCCCCTTTTACTGGTGTTGAAACTCATCTTGGATATAGTTGTAGGCATTCCCACTGTATTCTTGAGGGGAAAAGGTCATTAAAGGGTTATACTCTCTTCTGAACTCTACCTTTGCAGTGAGGCTGAAATGTTAAGCACTATAGCATAACACTTTAATAAGAACTTCCTTTTCATCAGTCTTAGTAATCAAAAAAGAATCCTAATGAGGAAAAATTACTTTCTTCAACTAACAGTAAGTCACATTGATAGTCCCTTGTGCATGTGACATGTCACTTTTCCTCCATGTAATATCTATTTTTTTAAAAGAGAATAAATTGAATTATGTAAATTTTAAACTCATTTTTGACATAAGTCTGTAAGCAAAGTATTAGTCCATTCAACTATATCATTTTGGGGAAAAAAAGTAACCTGACTTTTTGTGCCCACATAATAAAGGCAGAATGTTACATTAGCTCCATCTTCTCTTGCTATGATTTTTTGAAGGTGCCACATAGAAATTTGTATCTAATTGCAAATTCCAATGGTCCACGATAAAGCAGAAGCATGACAGGATTTAATAGGCTCCATCTCCCATGGTGCTGGACTGAGGTTTAACCGATTATCTTTCAATCTGTAGTGTTTGTAATGTGCCGTTCTCCAGTGTAATAACAATACAGGAGGGCTAAGGGATTAGTGAATTGTGTATAAGCAGAAGTTGTCCATAATCCAAGTGGAGAGACTGAATGTTAAAGACCATATGTGATAGTAAGCTTTGTGTAGTAAGGATTAGAAATGTAAATTAGAATCCTTCTAGTCATTTTATGAAGCAGTTCTTTAGTAAAAGCATCTGACTTGTTCAGACCAATTTTTTTTTTGGCTATTTTTTGTTTAAAGTCCTCACTAGCTGATGGTGGGAAGTATTTTCATTAACAGTTTTCCATGTCACGGTGGATTTCTGTTCGTGTTTGTGTAAAATAACTATGCTACAGTTCCTGTGCATTACAGTGCACTTGTTTGGGTTGTTAAATTTTATTTTCTTTGAAGTGAAAAGTCTATGTTTGTGTTTTTCAAAAAGTCCTTATGTGTGCAGTGATGTTTTGATGGCATATAATGTGACGTATTTTTTTATTGTTCATTGTGCACTTGGTGGTTTAAGAGCTAGAATATTGGTTCTTTAACTCAGATTTCTACTTTTTGTTTGTCATACTACAGAATATGTGTGTGAGGAGATTGTGTATTTGGTACATGGTGGGCATACTGATTTAGAAAATGCAACTGAGAACTATCAACTATAGTGGATGAAATCAGCTACCTTTTGAAGTAAGCTGAGATTGCCTGCTCTAAATGTGTGGGAATTGGGAAGAACCAAATTCAAGCACAATGATTTGTCACTTTGTTGTAAATCAGAAAGCTGAAACACAATTGACTGTATTATACCTTGGCTGGAGAAAGACTGTTGCCCGAGGAAGGGCACACACTATTGGACCTGGGCCTAAAGGGAATATGAGAATTTATCACTGTTTACCTGGCATCATCCTAGGAAAAAAGAGTGACTGAACCTGACAGTCATAAATGACAGTGATTAGAGAAACATTTGATGTAGTTCACTTCTTAATACACTTACTAGCTTTTCCAGCTACGTCACCAAAACAGCTTTCTCCTACGTCATTAGTGACCATGTCTCTAACCCCAGTTGATGCTTATAATATATCCCTCATCTATATGCCTTCCATGTAGCATCAAACAGAGCTGATACCCTCCTCCTTTTTCTTCCCCTGATGGTTCACTCTGTTGCCTTTTAGCTTTTTCTGTACATATACTACAATTTTAAAACCTGGTATTGTACCATGTTTAACATTTTATATCCTGTTTAACACATTGCATTTTCACTTAATGGCCAATATATGGATATACCATGATCTTAAAATCCGTGAGAGATTATAAAAGAAATATTTATTTTAGAAAACTTTCTGCCATAGTAAAATATATACAATCATTTTGAAACCATGTATAAGAAAGTGAAATAGTAGGCAAAGGCCATATAGTTTTTATAATTCACTTATAACTGAAAGACCGATGATGGGCAATATCAAATATTATTGGCATGAACGAGGAAAACACAACTTTAGTCAAGTCATTAGAAGTTTCCTGTCTTTACTTTCTCATCCGTGAAATAAGAGTTGTATGTCCTGTGTCTCTGAATCTCTTCAATGTGCATGTTGGGAAGACTGCATCAGCTTGTCTCCGAGCCACACCCACCCGTGCTGTGATTGCTGTAATAATGGTGCACATACATATTAAAATTAATTCTAGAAGGGCTGTGTTTACTACTTCATTAAGTTGTCGTATGGCATAGTTTTCTTTCTTAGTGGATCTAAATGCCAATTTGTGAATTTATCTAATTTCTCTTTGTTTATATAGACTGCAGAACCTATAATAGCTACAGTAGATGAATTTCATTTGCATTTGAAAGCAGCTCACCATAGTGATTAATGATCATGAAGCTGTATTTTCAAATATGAATACAGAACAATGTAGAGTTGTGAAAAAAATTCACATGTAAGTAGCTATATGTTCAATTAAAAATGCTCCCTGTAATGGTCTGGTGTCAAACTGAAATTTCACATCTTTTTTTCCTTTGAATTCAGCAGCTTGTGACATTTCATCCTTATGTGTTATGTGAATTCTGAGTCATTTATTTCAGTGTAAATTGTGTATTATTAAGGAAGTTGAAAAAAATTATGCATCCATTTAGTTAAGAATTAAGTCACATATTTCATTTATTTAAACCCATCTGTACTTATTTTACCAGTAACATATTTGGTTTACGGCCTGTGGATTATGCAGACAGTGAAAATATGAAATCGCTATTGCTGCTACCAGAGAATGAATCATCATCAACTAGCCACTGCCCAGTAGTAAGTATGGATTTAGCTTTGGGAAATTTATATCTTTTATTGAAATTGCTTATGAAAGGAACATAATGGAAAAATTTCCAGTTAGCAAATTGCTTTCAGTCACCAAACAGTTATTGAGCTCTTCCTGTGTATTAGTTACTGTTAGGCTGCACTTTAGGCAGTGTTCATATAGCAGTGAGAATGACTAGTAGAACTCTTATTCTCCAGGAGCTTACATTCTAGTGAGAGACAGGAAAGAGATGGACTGTAAATACATATAATAAATTTATATAATATAAATAATTCCAGAGACTTACAAATGAGTGTTTTGACAAAGATTTTGTAGACTATAATTGGAGGTTGAGGGCTCCAGGAAAGGCTCTGCGTTAGGGTCATTGAGGAGAGCCTTTAAAGAACTGATACTTGATTTGAAACCTGATAGTGAGAGGGAGACATCCAGATGATTATCTGAGAGGCAAGGGTTCCAAGCAGAGAGAACAACAAGCATATAGGCGCCTCAGTGGATGAGGTTCGCGTGTATGAAGGTTATAGAGAAGGTCCTTATTACTGGCAACCAGCGAGTATCTAAGAATAATGGGAGACCATCAAAAGGGTTTAAGGCCAGGCAATGACGTGATTTGATTTATGCTTTAGGAAATTTACTCTGGCTGCTAGGTGATAAAGAGACTGTGGGATGTGGGCAGGAGTAGAAGCAGGGAGATCACTTAGGACTGTTTCATTTTGACAGGGTAGAGATTCCATGATGATCTAGATTAAGGTAAATAGCTGTGGAAATGAGAAGTAATGAGGTTAGGGATATATTTTTTAATTAATGCCAATAGAACTTTCTGATGGAATACATATAAAGTGTGAAGAAAGAGTAGAATTAGTATGACTTTAATAATGGAATGAGTAGATTGTGGCACTATTTCTTGTCTTGGGGAAAGAAATCAACAGGTCTTTTTGCCAATTTTATGTCTGTAAGGCAACAAAATGGAGATGTTGGACAGGCAGCTGGATGGGTGAGTCTGTAGCTTAGGAGAGAGTTATAAACCAGAGATGGGATAGAAAGAATGCTGATTCCTTAGGAATCTATACTTTAATGGGGAATATAGATGCAAAACATTCATTACACATTATAATAAATTTATAATAGAAGTCATAGAAGTGTACAATAGAAACACAGAGAAGGAATGAGCTGACTTGAGGAGGATGAGAGCTTCACAGAGAAGGTGGCAGGGAAGGTGTCCTAAGTGTTTAAAAGAAAAAGTTTTAGCAAAGTAATAGAATGTTACTGGCTACAAATAACAGAAAACTTTTACTCAAATACTTAAAGACAGTGTATTACCTAACGTAAAGAAAATCCTAACATACGATAGCTTTCTTTCTGGTCAGTTGAGCAATTTAGTGGCTGCACCAAAGACCCCGATTCTTTTTTTCTGCTTTGCCATCCTCAGCTTGGTGGCTTTGCCCTCCCTGACCTCCCCTGAGTGGTTTTAGGAAGAATTGCCACAGTTTCAGATGTGACCGTGTCCAGCGTTAAAAGGAAGACTAAAACTTTTCCCGGAAGCATTCCAAGGGGCTTTCCTGTCGGTCAGAACTTGTCACACAATTGATTTTGACATACCTCGTGGTTAAAGGTAGTGTTTAGTCTTTGAAGAATGGATATCTGAACAAAATTAGGATTCTATTAGTGTGGAGGAAGTGAGGAATGGATTTTGAGTGGACAGTGAACATTAGCCATCACAATCAACTATACACAGTGGGGATAGCAGTCCAAATCTAAGGAACCACTGTTCAGAGACAAGGAGGCATAAAGGACCTTAGAAATGTGAGCAACCAGTGTAAGACGAGTATAGGATGTGTTAAGAGGAATTGAAGGTGAAGAGCTAGGTTGGAATCGGATTGTGAAAGGCCTTGACTTCCCTGAGGAGGAGTTAGTGGGGCACCCTCTGTGTGTTTTTAAATGGAATAGGATCAAGTAGGGGTTAGGTAGTAGTGGGCTGAGGCTGAAGACTGGTTAGGCTGTAGGAGTAGAGCCCAGGTATGAAACAGTGGGGACTGGATCTGAGTGGGTAGTGCTTATGTGGGCATGGAGAGAAGAGGGATTTAGAGAGAGAGGGATGGTGGACTCACTGTACCTTAACAACTGCTCAGACCAGGGAATATGAGAGAAAGGGATGAGACCATTCAGAGAAGACTTTTTCTCTAGTAAGGGCAGAAGAGTGGGATTGATGCCATTGCTTAAGGTAAGGAGGTGATGAAGGTATTTGGGATTTGATGTGGTTATAGGTGCTATCACAAGGGAGTTACCTTGATCTTTTGAAAATGCTTATCTCCTGCTCTCAACTTTGGCCTTTTTTAAGTGTGCCCCAAGCTGTAAGTTTTGTAATGAACTGGAAGAGAACCTAGAAATCAGCAGTGTAATTTTCTCATTTTGCAGTAAAAAAGCTGAGACCTGGTGTGATTTGCCCAGTGTTAATCAGCCATAAATAATTAAAAAAATTTTTTGAATGGCTCAGTTACAACTCAAATTTCATAAATCTTAGGTCAGTACTCATTCAGTCCCACCATACTTAATAACTGTAAACTGGCACTTAGTTTATTCATTTGGACTTGAACTCTCCTGGCAAAACATAGCATAACTAAGTTGTCATTTTCCAGTGTCTCTGTTATGTAGAAAGCCTGTGAAAGATTATTTTAAATGTGTCAAAAATAAAGATATCTTGATGGTATTCTTCGAGTCTGAGGATGGCAGTACCCTTCAGAGGAGAGGAAAGTGATTATCCTCTCAATTCTACTGTCCAATTGCTATGTGTCTTCATTAAATGTAAGGAACCTATACTTTCTGCATGTGAGTATTATTTACTAGTTTAATGGTGGATACTTAGTTAAGGAAAAGATAACGAATGATAACCAGTCCTAAACTGAAAGGATTGTTTCTATCTGGGATCTGCCTCCCGCCAGCTGCTATCCCTTTCTCAGCCACACGGCTGCGGCACCCTTTCTTGAATCACCAACAAGCTCTCATTTCAAGTCTTTAGCAGTAGCTGTTTTCTCTGCCAGGAACAAATGTAGGCAGCCGGCTGTAGACATGGCATGCTTCCTCACTCCCTTCAAATCCGACTCTTAGTCTGGTCCTGTACTCTACTGTATATTAAATAGCAACCTCCCAGTGTGTCTTATCCCCTTGACACTATTTTATTAGACCATATCAGTGATCATCTGACAAAACACATTTTTATTTTATTGTGGTTTGTTTTTCGCCTCCCAACCAGAGGGCAGGGACTTGTTGCTTTTGTTTATTACAGCAGCCGTAACACAGAGAACAGAGTCTGGCAAATAGTGGATGCTCCAAAAGTGTATATTCAGTACATGAGTGAGTATTGGAGAGACCTTCTTGATACATGGTTGCTTCTGAAACAGAGTGCCTGCTAGCTGAGCCTGAAATCCTTCAAATCAGTGATTTCTGAGCTTTTCTGGGAGCTGCTTCAGGGAAAGCATCATGAAGAAAGGAAAAGGGTGATAAATGGGTTGGTTTCAATTTCTCTACTTCCCTAGAGTTTTTGTTTCAAGTAAAGATTAATGGTTGTTGGAAAGTTCTGCTTTAAATTTGAGGAGCAGTCTAAGGTTAAAGACTTGAAAAGCTGCTTGCCATGTTCATTTTGTGCTTTTTCTGCCCATGATGGCTTTGAGCAAGCATGTTTATCCTTCTTGTTTTCATAATTTTTAATTGCTATTTCTGATAAACTAACAATAACTAATTTATCTAAAAAAAAGTTCCATGTTTAGTTGTTCTCTAAGAGTTTTTTTAATGGTATCTAATCTCTAGGGTGTTGAATCCTTGGGATGTTTTATGAACATCTTTTGAACCTCAGGGTTCTGAGACCTCTGCTTAGTCAGACCAAATGCCCCTCACCTCCACCCCCTGCCCTAAATCAGACATGTGGCTTTGGTAGCTGTTTGTTTTATGTTTTTATTTATTTATTTATTTATTTAGGTATCATTCCTTAACTATGAGAAACTAGTATTAGTTACTGTTTTTTTTTATTCAACTTAAAAAACTATAATAGGAAAATGCTTGACCCACTTTGGTGCTTTTCTTGTGTTGGTGGAAATAGTATTGTGTGCTGTATATAGGACTGATAACTTTCACTCTTGTATTTTGTGCAGAGAACTAATTCAGCTCAAGTGGAGTAACATAAATTGAAAATAATGTGTTCCATTTAGAGCTGTTTTTATGGCACTTATTGTATAACTGACAAGAATTTACTCTTTTTCAATATTGTAATCAGATAGTAATTAAACAATCCATAAAGTACACTGACCCATTTTCATGTTATGGAATGTTCACAGTTTTTAGGTTAGACATGGCTATGTCACCTTCTAACTCAGTGACTAAGAAAGATACTTACACAAAAATGTGATGTGAATATGTGTGATATGTATAGCATGTCCAGCAAAAGCTTTGTAGTTTGAACCTTAGAGGAATAAATAATTCAGGAAACAGCTTTTTAAGTGCTGAATATTGCCATTTGAAAAAACTTTTCGTAGCAAATGCCTTATATACATACTTAAAAAAATGCCTTTTATACTTACTTGCTTAATACAAGGTAGAATCTCATTTAATATATTTTGAGCAAAAGAATCATTGAACTTGATCTGTTTTTAGATGTAACCAACAAAGTAGTTGTAATTCTATAGGGCATCAGACTGTTTAATTAAATTATCAAACTCTGCCGTTTGACGTGAGTATGTAAATACCAGCTTTCTCTAGTTGCTGAACTGTATGGGTGTTGGCGCATTTTCAGTGTTTCGCCCTTGTTCTTCAGAGCCTCTGAGAGCCCAACTGTCCAGTAACGCATAAACATTCCCACACGTAGGAGGGCCCTGTGTCTTATGTGAAAACCACGTTATTGTGCACTTGGCTTTCTCTCCTTTAATACAGTGGCGCTGACTTGCCTTTTCTTTTTCTTTGCTGGGTCATTGTTTATCTAGTGTATCTAGTGTCCGGTAGCTTTTGGCTACTCATTTCATTCCATTGTTGGCTGCTAGTGAAGACACTAGCCCCTTATTTCTTTGACTTTCACTTTTAATCTCTAATGCTATTATCATTGGTGTTTTCTCTTTATTTTTGTTTTTGTCTCCTGTAAGTTCTTATGTCTTTTTATTAAAAAGTGAAAATATTAGTCTTTGTTAGAGCACTTCTTTCCTCTTCATGAGCTGCATTTGCTTATTACTGTTGGTGGATTTGATAAAACTTTTATGTTCTCACGTGTATTTTAATTCTCTTGTTTTTAAGAGGTAACTGTTTTCGAGGGTGAAAATTTGTTTTCTGTCTTTGAGACCAGCGCTGTCCTAAAAACCTTGTTAGTGTTCTTTTTCACATAATCTCAGTTTAAGCTAAAAAGACCAGGTTGAGTTTAACTTTACTGTAATAAATTAGTGGAGGAGAGAGAGGGAATTGATCATTTTAACTGGGTATTATTATTATTGTATTTTTAGTTACTTAAAAAAAAAGGCTTACTGGTGACAGAATAAAGTAAAATTCTAGAGAGACTCAATTTTGAATCAAGGATGGGGTAACTACACTTAACTGTGGTGAGCATTTAGTAATGTATGTAATTATCAAGTCACTATGTTGTATGTCTGAAACCAGTATAGTACTGTATATCAACTATAGTCCAAGTAAACAAATCTGGAAAACAAGATGCCTGGGTATGGATAGCTATCTCAAGTAGCATTTTATTGGGGGGGGATAATAAATAGAAAAATAATGATTCAAATGCATTGACTTTTAAGGTTCAGAGTGACAGTTCAGTGGAAGAAAAATTACTGGGAATTACTAAATAGAGTAAGCTAAATTCAAGTAATGAAATTCAAGCTTGCATCCACTAAAAGTCAGTTTAGTATCTTTCTCTAGTCTGAATGTTTTTAACACTGTGGCATCTCCTTTGTCATTAACAGATGAACACTGGTCAGCACAGGGATGGACCTCTTGTTCTTACAGGCAGTGGGCTTTCTTCAGAACAACACAAAATGCTCAGTGAGCTTGCAGCAATTCTTAAGGTTAAAAAATGTGCTGAGTTTGACAGTACAGGTGAGGATTTTTATTTATTCGCTTATTTTTGGTAGAAAATTGTTAAATAAGTAATCCCTTTATTGAACTCCCATTGATACTTTATTACATTTTAAACATTGGGCTATCCCTATATACTTATATTTTAGGGCAGAACAATATGTTAGAAGAGCAAATTTATGAGTTTGTTAATGGCTAATTGTGTAGTGTAATGCCTTAATTCCTTAATGCTTTAGTTCCAGTGTAAGTTATAATTTCAAAAAAAAAATTTGTGCTTGCTAATGTGGCTTTAAGATGTATGGTTTATGATCTGATTTTTGGTGTTACTGGCCAGGATAGAGAATGATACTAAATAAAAGAAATTTTATACCTTAGTGTAAAAATTGTTGGTTTTGAAGAAAATTCATGTATAAGCTTATAAAATATAGACTTACAGTTATAATAAAGAATTACTTTGGTTTATATCTCTTACTCTTACTGCTTTTTTTTTGTATTCTAGTAACTCATGTCATTGTTCCTGGTGATACAGTTCAGAGTACTCTGAAATGTATGCTTGGGATTCTCAGTGGATGCTGGATCTTAAAATTTGAATGTAAGTATTGGATTTGGGAGAATTACAGAATGAAGTAAGTAGACTGATTTCATTTTTCATAGTGCATTACTGCCAATAATTATTTAAGGAACTTATGTTAATTTCCTACCTATGGATAGTTACTACATTTTGAAAAAGTAATGATATCATTTAGATGTTCTTAGTGAATGTCCACAAATATGTTCTGGCTTTAAAGTCTTTCTACAGTACCAACTATTTTAATAAAGAATAAATGGATTATATAGTAGACTTTTAAGCTTAAGTAATCCACATTACTATTAAATGATATATTTAACTTAATGCATGTTTTAAGATACAGTACTAGGAAATGAGGATACTTTATTGCCTTTGCTGTATGAGTTTTAAAAACTTGCATGTATAACCCCTTTTGTTTTCTTAGCTAATCCAGTATATATTAGGAAGCTGCTGGGAAGTGTAGACCTTGTATTTGGGACGATTGCACCAGCTATTATCTAAACTTTTGCTGAAAATATATCCCTCTTTACCCGCTTCTTGTTGGTAGTCAATCGCAGCCACCTCAGAGCTGCTGCCCTCCTCCCCTACTCTCACTGGTGTGCTTTTCTTAACCTTGGATTCTCTTAGGACTTAGAACAGAAAGAAAGCTCATACAGGGTTATTTTCTATTCCTCAATAGCAAAGGCATCTACTTTGAATACCATAGTTAAAATTTTGACAGTGGATTGATTTTTTTTGTTGTTAAGTGTTTAGAAAAGGGTAGTGGCTGTAAAGGGGTTACACGGGGAGTCTTGTGATGCAGCTGAGTGTCTTGATCCTAGTGGTAGAGACATTACACAGGCTACACATCATTAAATCTTGTACGTCTACATGTGCACACATGTGCAGGTGTACACACACGAGTGCATGTATAAGTGATGAAATCTGAATAAGCTCTATGGATGGATTGTATCAATGTCAAATTCTTAATTTTAATCTAGTGCTATAGTTGTACAAGATGGGGCCCTGGAGGAAGGGTGCTGCAAGGGATTCCCCTGAGCATTTCTTTGAAACTTCCTATGAATCTATAATTATTTCAAATTAAAGAATTTAAGGCAAAAGAATAGCAGGTATTTTTAATGCAGCTTCTTTTTAAGAAGTAATAGATTAGAATTAGTTTTAAAAACTTTGTTTTATGGCTTTGTGCTTTGAAGGTTTTATGGTAGAAATGCTTGATTTATCAAGATCTTAATTATGTTATTAAGTTCACTTGTAGTTTGAAGTTAATTTGGTTTGTAAAACAGTTTCCTTTTGGCAGTTGGTATTCATGTCCTTTTTAAATGCTGCTCCCCCTTCACTTGTGGTGCTGGTCTCCTCTGATGCAGTCTGATCAGCTAAGGAGCTGTGGCTGGCAATGCCACTCTGTCTGTTCTCTCACTCTCTGTAATTGCTCTCTCCCACTCATGACCACTTTAAGAAGTAGGATAAGCAATTATAAATTGTTAATTGACCATTTACATAGGGAAAAAAAAAGATTTCCTTTATATCTCAATCTTATTTTTGAACCTTCTTTCCCATCTCAAATATGTAGCAAGTCTTACTGGGCTTCAATGTTTAAAAAAAATTGATTTAAAATAGTTCCATGATTATAGATGGCTTTTGTACTGAACCTGTGCCAGAAACCTTGCTAGTGGTTATAGGAAGGAATCGATTTTCTTAATAATAAGGTCTCAGTAATAAGGAAGCCATGTGAAAATCTGAATGTTAGGCTTTTGCCACTTAACTTTAAGTCTAGTTCTTGTGAATATGCTGAACTTGCATCTGGTTACATATACAGGCTACATGATTCATTTCCATAAAATCTGCCTTCTCTTAAGAAATGGGAGTTTTTTCAATTTAATGGCTTGGCCATGTTATTTTTACAGAATCATGGATGGACTCAATCTGACTTGATAGTATGCTATTTGTTGATTCTCACAGTAGTGAATAACATACTCTAATATTGATGTTTCTTTTAGGAGAAAGGATGGATGGAATCCCTTATTGAAATTCATATCCTCATGTTTTTTAACACAGTGTCAAAGAGAAATGGGTTCAGAGTTTGAGAGAGTTACACTTAAAATAGTCATTGGGTTTATAAAAAGAAGGGAAGAACCCTCAAATACTTTCTTTCCTAATACATATGTCTAGCAGTTTCTACATTGTTCTTAGTGTCAGGCATCTCAGTTTGATTTAAAAAAATGTTCTGAGCTATTCAAAACTATCCGAAAACCATCGATACTAAAGAAAGATGGGGTGGAGCAAAGCTTTTGAAATCAATTGTAAAGATTTATGAATTAAAAATAGATCTGTGTTTGAGGATATCCATTAGCTTGCTGGAAGATAGATTTTTACTGGTTTAACTGTATAGAAACTTTAATATCTTTTTATGGGATTTTCCATAAACTATGTAAATTCAAAAGGAAATTTTATCTAAACTTTCTCTAATTGACTCATTTAACAAATTAAACGAACAAAAAGAATGAGAACTATCTAACTTTATTATAGGTTTTTTGTTTAACCATGTTTTCTCTTAGCTGGTTAGTATCTCTTATTTTCCTACATTACATATGTTGAATATATTACAATGTTGCTTTACATGGTAATGGAGTTACAGTGAAGATTCTGAAAATAGTCCGGAATTACACTATTGGGTCAGCCATTCTGTTTTGTCATATTTATTTTATAGATATTTTACAGAAATATCTGTATTTCTTACAATACCCATAACACAGATGGATTTTGGTAATGAAAGAGGCGACTAGAATGAAAGAAGAGAAGGTACATAAAAGACACGTTATTTATCTCTTGGGAATACGGTGGATCGAAACTAGCCTTCAAAAGAAAATTTCTACTAACCTGTCCTTTCAGTACACTGCTTTCCAAATTTCTGTAGCCTAACCTTTTCAAAATGTTAATTCTGCCTCTTCATTTCTCATCTCATTGCTAAGGCAGGGCAGATGCCTTTGATAATCTCTCCTTCTTCCCTTCTCTCATCAGTTTAAATACAGTCGCTGCTGTAGTTTTGACAGTCCTTAGCACTTGGGGGAGCTGCTGTGGGAATGTGCCATAATACACTGGACTCGTCTGAAGATTTGGGGAAGAAGCCCTGAATTAGGGCACATTTTTATATTTGTTTTATTGAGAAGGTTGGAACCTAAAAGACAATCATTACATCATCCTATTATGAATAACCTCAGAATCAGATTTGCAAGATTATACTTTTCTATTAAAATTTGTTTCTTCAAATGGATATTGCGACTGCTATGGAATTTTAAAAATAAATTAAATTTTTATTCTATTCAAACTTGGCCAGTTATTAAAAAGTTAATATGCCAAAACATTTCTATCAACTGAGATTGATTGGGCAACTTCATGCTTACTGAAATCCTTTACTAAAAAGATTCCTTAAGAATAAAAAAATAATGACATACCATCCTTTGATCTAATAGTCCCATTTCTGAGAATTTATCGTAAGCAAATTGTACAGATGAGAGAAAAAAACTACTTTTATTGTTATTTCTAATGGAAAGAAATAGGGGGAATAACCTAAATATGAGAAAATTAAGAAAATTCTGGAATGCTTAAAGTTATTCTCTGAAAAAATTTATTTTTTATGATATATTTAGACTGACATCTTATGAAATAACAGGGTTATTTAATATTTTAGAAATCATAAAGCAATTATATCTTCACTTTCCACAGTATATGAATGTGTGAATGCATTTAGGCAAAGAATCAAAAGGAAATAGTGGCAGATTTGTAGGCAGAGGTCTGTTTGTTTAAAACAGTTTTTAAAATGTGTGTCTGTTAAATGGAACTCAAGTTCTCTAGAAAGAAATTAAACTTCTCAAGTTCTGGTAACACTTAGAAACTATATTTCTTTTTATCTTTTCCAAAGACTGATAGGATAGATACGGACTTCAGTCTTAGTCAGGGGAATTAAAACCTGTGGTGTAAATTTCTCCAGTCTGATATACCAGATCTTGTATACCTTGGACCTAGCAAATCCATTTTGATGTGGTGAATGTCCTAATCAAAACAGAAATTCTTACATAAGTATTTTAACTTTAAATATATGACTAAATTAAAAACCAAGTGTGAGTTTTTAAATTGTTAAGAAAAATTTTGGACACTAGACTGACTTTGGTCTTTAACCACATCTGTAAAGAGGATTATTTATTATTCATAGTGCAGTTAACCCTTGAACACCGTGGGGCTTCGTGGTGCCACTCCCCCACACAGTTGAAAATCTGTGTATGACTTTTGACTCCCCAAAAGCTTAACTACTGATAATAGCCTACTGAATACTTAAATAGCCTACTAACTACTTAACTGTTGACTGGAGGCCTTTACTGATAAACAGTCCATTAACATATGTTTTGTATGTTATGTTTATTATATGCTGTATTCTTTCAGTAAAGTAAACTAGAGAGAATTTTTTTTTCAAATTGTCACAAATCTTCAAAAAGTTTCCAATGTACTTAAAAAAAAATCTGTTTGAAGGTGGAGCCTCCCAGTTCAGGCCAGTGTTGTTCAAGGGTCAAATGGTTACAAGGCTTGAAAACTGATAACCAAATTTCGCCAAAGGAAATTTTATGAATCAGTAATACATTTTTGTCATAGAATTTGGCCTACTTCTCAGTATGCATTAAGTAAGATAAATAAATTTCAGCATACTATCCTATGAGGAAATGTATTTTTATATATCAAATATGTTTGTAATAAGAATCCTGGCTTAAAAAGTAGTCAGAAATAATGAATTGTTAAATGTTATTTATATGGAATCACAATTATAATGACCTGTGACAGTATTTTCTGTGATATCCCAAATCTAGATGTTCATGATGGCATGAATGGACCTAATTTAGCTTTTATTTTACATTTTCAGCCTTCATTTCATTATCCTTGATAGAATCTGGACCTGAGTATCACCTTTCGAATAAGCCCCACCCACCATCACAGAGAGACCTAGGTGTCATCTTACTTAGGCTACAAGCATTCTCCAGAGGACCCGTCCGTCAGCAAGGCATGAACCCACCTTTCCCTGACCCCTCCCCTCAAAGAGCCCACCCAAAACCCTGGCCATAAAAAGCCCTTTAACCTGTTTGAGACCCTTTTCCTTTGTTCTGCTGGCCAGGACAAAGGGGGGTCCTCTCAGATTCAGCAATAAACCTGCTTGGACTGTTGAGTTTGCATCCCCTCTCTTTCATATATTCCCTCTTTTCTTTCATCTATCCCCTCTATCCCTTTCATCTATCACCTATATCTCTTTCATCTATTGCCTTTATCCCTTTCCAATCCTTTTACCCTTTCCTGTGACATTTCCTAATACTGGGCTTATTTCTTCTTTTACTTGCTACCCAGTGTTCCAAAAATTGCAGTGAACGTGTAGTTGACTTCCACTTTTATGTCATTGTAATGGGTTTCCTCTTGTGAATTCCTTTTCTCTAATGTTTAGTGATACTGTAACTCTGGGGGAAAATGCCGGAACAAAATACCCTTGAAACCGAAATCAGTCAAACAGAGAAATAAAATTTAAGAAACCCATTTATTTCTTACAGACAGTTGTCCCATCTCTCTCCCGACCAGGCTGCAGAAGAAGCCCCCACCCAACCTCTGGTCCAGATAAGCCCTGCTAGCCCTTGTAATTGATATAGAGTTGATATGGAGATGGACTGCTGCTCTCTGTCCCCTGGAAACATTGATTGTATGGAGATGCACTAAAGCCAGGCGAGAGATTTTGCAAATATTGCAGTTTTACCCAGATATCATAGCTTATTTGACTAAAAAGCCTAGTTGAAGAGCATTTTAAAAACTTATTTTGTTTTTACAACCTGGGTATTCGTTTTTAATAGAATCAAAAAGGGAATTCTTAAGTATTTATTTTACTAATATGCTGTTATCGTGAATTATGTTAACTGCCTATTTTGGATCTAATGGCATATTTTATTAGGAATTTTGGTTTTGACACACAGAATGATATTTGGTTTTGTATTTTATTTATTTATTTTTAGGACATTTAGTGTTGACTGAGAGTGATATTTAATTCTGAGTTTTCAGTGTTCTTTCAGTTTTAAGTAGCCATTAGCTCCAGAAGAATAACATTCTTTAAAATATGGATTTATTTACTGCTCTAGCTTTTGAAGAAAGCAAGCAAATTCCATGGCCTTCCATGGAGGGGTCATTTCCCCTATTGGACTTTTAACAGAATTCTATCCTAAAGCTTTATTCTGTCTTCATTGTATTCTATAATCAATTGTTTATAGCTGTGGATTTAGGAACCCGTTTTTTCTACTCCCTCTCCTTATTCGATTTTTTTTTCTTCTAAAACTAAAAAAACTGACTACTTAATATAGCTTTATGAACATCATCAGTAATTCATGCAGCTAAAAAATATATATATATACTTACACACACACACACACACACACACACACACACACACACACACATGCTGCTATGGGGTCAAAGTAAAGACTGGTTATCAGAGATTTAGAATAAAATAATACCCTTCCGTATAGTACAAGCTGCTGTTTGAAAAAAAAAAATGGTAGCCCAGAATTTGTAAGCTATATTAGTATGCAAAGATTCCAGACTGCTAAAGTAGCCAGTGCTACCGTACTGACTTGGACTTAATGACTTTGAGTTAAGCAGAACTTTGGGAATTGGGCTGCTTCCCTGTAATATAAAAAAGTAATAAGATCAGGGCCACAGGAAAGCTTACCTGAAATGGTATACATGATCAGGAATACGTCTGGGCTAAAAGAATATATTAGTTTTAATAAGATAGGTAGTTCATTCCTGTATTTCTGCAAAATGATAGCTTCAGACAAATCTTCCAATATAATGGAACACATGATAAGAAAGGATATAGAACATTCCTTTGTAAGGATAGCGGCTTGACATATTTCAAGGTACATGTTCTGGCATATGCAGAAATCTGTGTTTATACAATGTAACTTATTCATGTAAAGTCTTTTCAGTTTGGAAATTAATAGCTGTGAAAGTAATAAATCTCACATACTCCTTTTCCTTCAAAAGAGAAATAAGAGTCCATCTTTCTGCTAAACTATTATGGTGGCAGGTGATGGAATATTACGGACTTTATCAAGTGTGTATTACAAATGTAAAATACATTTTGGTTAAATTTTAAGTATTTTTATTGGTAGAAAATGGCCTATTTTTAAATCAACGTATGTGTAAAGATTAAAGATTACAGTACATATTATACTTCAGATGAATTTATGACTAGGAGTGTTGCAAAAGTTTGAAATTTTGTTTAACATGGAAAGTAGGTTTTAATTCATGCTGTAGTTTGCTTAACTTTTATTGCATAAATAACACCTTAAAATATCATCCATTATTTAGGCTTGTTAATTAGGTAATGTTTTAGCTGGTAGAGCCTTCATTTCATTGATGATATTAATGTATCACCATTTAAGTTGCTGGAAGTTTATTTTATAGTTCATTCTTTTTTTTTGCTTGTTTAGTAAATCAGTTGGTCTATCTCAAGAGGTTCACTAGGAAGTTGATATGATTTGTAATTATCATTAAATGTCTTCTGAGAAGAAGGTCTTCGTGCTGAAACCCATAGGTTACCATTGAGGGTGGCAACTTTGGCATCAGTCAGATTAAATCAACTCATTGATTCACTAAAGATAAAGCCACATGCATTGTTCTTCCCACACCTCCTCCTCCAGTGTAGCACAAGGAGTTTTTTTCATTTGAAATACTTTTTTGGCTAATCTCTTAAAAATAAGTATTGTCCTATTTGTCATTTAGTAAGTGGTTATGTGATTTATTAAGGGAGGTACAATATATAGAGAATGCCTGGCATTTCTTTAGATGGTTTATTTTTCAATATAATAAAGAGTAAAGATTAAAGAAGAATAAAGATTAAAAAAACTGATGTAGAAATTGGAGGCTATTGGAGGATATCTGAGTTTTCATCTCTGTTATGTCACTGGGACAACTGCTTAAATTAAATCTTCCAGGACTTATGTTTCCTTATCTCGGCAATGGAGAGGTTGATTAAACAAGCAGCAGGAGTTTCAGACTGGCCCACGTGAGGGCCAAAGCATATACACTTCATGTGGTTAAGTCCAGCATAACCAGTTTATTTTTGTGTCATGAAATATAATGTCCGTTTTCCTATTTGTTACAGTCTCCACAGCTTCTACCATTTAACACCAGGTTCCTCATAAGTTTATGTAATCAGGCCTTGTATTTGAGTTGCAACCCTTGGACTAGATGTCACTCCTAGCTTTCAGCAAATTCTCGATGTTTTTCTATGTTGTAACAGCAACTCTATAACAGAACACTTTGTCACCATTCAAATATGTTGTTTTGACCTGGAAACTGTTTCTTAGTTTTCAGTGGGGAAAAGTGATTTTTCCTTCTTCTTTCGTTGATGTTAGGTGGCAGATAAGGTTGGCAAATTGTTGCTTGGAATAAGAATAACAGAGAAATGTATTCTTGATTCAGCTCTGTAACTGCAGTTAGAGCATTGGAATTTTCTGCCTTACTTTGCAGAAATTTACTGAACAACTGTTATAAAGCTGAAAGATTTATGACTGGGGACAATATTTACACTATAAGAACACTGGCATTTTCCCATGAAAGTGCCACGCTGCCCTCTTGGTGTCTGCGTTTCATTTTCTTGATGTCATGCTCCTCCTAGTATCTGTTAGGGCTGGATTCTGTTGATTGACTAATACCAGCAGATTGCCAGGATCAATGGATAACAATTTGAATACATTTTTTTTGACAGTTTAATCAACAAATCCATAAAATGGATAAGCAGCCAGCATAGGCACAGGTCATTTATTTATTTCTGTAAAATTAGACATTAGCCATTCATTTGTTAGTAGATATCATGGGAATATTCATTATTCAGTCCTTGGCTTTATATGCTGACATATTCACTCATCTAAAGATACTGATGTGAATGCTCTGCAGATTCATTAGGAAAGGAGATTTAGGAAGGGGACCACATGCTTAAGTGATAAAAAGTGAAGGTAATAATTTATATGTAAAATAATCTTGAGGTAAGTGAATGATTTAGCTAGATTGCTCATTTTTTTAGGTTGGTGTTTAATATAAAAACTGTATATGATGTAATTGCAAGCACACTGGTGATGTTTGACCTAGTCAGAATTTTATTTTAAGACTCATTTTTAGTATACAGTGAATTTTTTAATATTAGCTCCAGGGGAAAGATAGATTTTTTTACTCAATGAGTGATTATTAAGAATTTTAATATTTTTAAAATATTTTTATTACATGCAGAAACCCACCAAGTTTTATTGAACCATTTTATTTATAATTTAGACTACGATTCGGAAATTCAACATAGCAAATTTGGCTATGATTTTTGCATTTAAAAAAATTAGGGGAAGGGAACACCAAAGCACAGGCAAGAATGACAAATGAAGAATCACAGGAGAGGGCGTGATAGCTCTCCCAAAGTTGGGTGTTCAATTTGAATATTCATGAACTGTCCGAAGTCAAGCAAAATTCAGTCTCTTGACAAAAACCTCTGTTTTTGGAGAGATGGAGTAATCAGTTGTTAAAATCTTCTGACACTTGTATATTAAGCAGGATCTTGTAACATGTCTTTGGAAGCATCTCTAAAGTATTTGAAATATTCACCAAAGTCATAACTAGACTGGAGATTTCATTGTGTACCTGTCAAGTTCCAAGCATGTCCCAGGCCCTTGTTACGGTAAATGAAAGACTTTATTCACCTGAATTGTTGTAATTGCTATAAATAAAAATTTAGGTTTGTAGTCTTCTATGTGAAATAGTGTATTGATGTAGGTTTTTCAGAAAGGAACGTGTTGTTAGTGTCCAGTACTGCTTCATTGCTCAGTCCTCTGAAGGAAAGATTTCTGATATTTCCTTTATATGGAAAATCAGTTTTATTCCATTTTGTTTTGGCTTAAGTAAGGTTCCTGTTTCTATTTCAGAGCAATATTTAAAACAACCACAATGAAGAAAAAATCACTTAGGTAAATAATGTTCATGGGATATTTATTTTGCTTTTATCCTTTTTGTCAGGGGTGAAGGCATGTCTACAAAGCAAAGAATGTGAACAGGAAGAAAAGTATGAAATTCCTGAAGGACCGCAGAGAAGCAGGCTCAACAGAGAACAGCTGGTATTTTCCTTTTGATACTACTTCCGTTATTCTTATTATAACTTAATATCACCATCAGGAAAAACTCCTGCCCTTTCAACAAGTACAGGTGACTGATTCAAATTTTAATTGTGCTTATTTCATGCACTTGATTCTGAGAGATGATTGTGATGAGCAGTAAAATCCAGAAGGTAATAATTTCATACTGTTAATGGATTTTTGGCATCTTGAACATTCCCATAAACCTCTCAGAATCTGAAGTAAGTCTCAGATACAGGAAGTAACTTGAAAGAAGACGTACGGCTGCTGCTTGGATTTAGTTACCATCTGTCTTTATTGCCACATACTGCAGTTTTAATGGGTAATCTTCCATTATCCTGTTGATATATAAGTGTATTAGAAATGATGACAAATTTTCGTAGAAGACAATTGTGAAACTTTTTGTTTCATAAAGCACACAGAAGTGTGTCTCACAGCCAATTGGGTCCATGGCTTAAGAAGGTATCGTGCCCCCAGGAATACTGTGCTGGAACTCTGGAGGCCACATTCCTCCCAGGGCTGTGCTGGAGACCTTAGGTGGGTAATTTATAGGGACCTGAGTATGGATAGGCAGAACTGGATGAAATAAAGGTCCATGGAAAACATGTTACTCTTATGATTTAATTGTGGTATCCCTAATACCCTAGGAATTATCAGGGCTTTAAATCCCACCAAATATGAATAATCATTCTGATAAAGAAGCTTGATGACAGTTCTTCTTTGCCTTTTATTTTATTTATTTAGTTTTTATAATGCACACCTAAAATCTGAAGAGAATGAAAAGTACCTCAGATGGTGACTCAGTCTCAGGAAAATAATTGTAAATAGGGAACCTATAAGTGCCTAAGTATTTTTCTTGACCCAAATAGTTTACTTGAAATACAGCTTGTCCCAGCACCTCATTTAAGTAGCTTCTTAACTGTTTGTGACTATTATTTTTATTTCCCTCATTCATATACAGTGTTTTTAAATACTTTGTTCTGCTTTTAACAAGCTTTTCTTAATTTCAGTTGCCAAAGCTGTTTGATGGATGCTACTTCTACTTTGGGGGAACCTTCAAACACCATCCAAAGGACAACCTTACTAAGCTTGTCACTGCAGCTGGGGGCCAGATCCTCAGTAGGAAGCCCAAGCCAGACAGTGATGTTACTCAAACCATCAACACGGTTGCGTACCATGCCAAACCTGACTCCGATCAGCACTTCTGCACACAGTATATCATCTATGAGGATTTGTCTAATCATCGCCCAGAGAGGGCTCGGCAGGGGAAAGTCTGGATGGCTCCTTCGAGCTGGTTTATAGATTGTGTGATGTCCTTTGAATTGCTTCCTCTTGACATCTGATTACTACACCAGATGAACATTTCAAATTGAACGTATATAGTGTGAGAACCTCACCATTGTACCATTTTGACCATTTACATTTTTATAAATAGGTAGACTCATGTATTTTTCCTTTAATTAAAAAAAAAAGCCAGATTATGAATTCATTCTGTGTTTACCAGTTCGATGCTGAGATTTCTTAAAGGACATTTCTTTTTAAAACTGGCATATATTTTGATTCATCATGTCTTTTCTTCAGATTTTTAGCTATCAAAGATTAATGAGAGTATTAAGTATATAAGTAGTAGCATTACTGTCTCAGCCTTCTAATGTTTTTGATGAAAAAAATCCCCACCTGCTACCAGCAAAAATATTTCTCATCCTTTAGTTAACAAAGAATATTGTCAAGTAATTTTTTTCTGGCTTTATTATAATGAAAATAGATGACCAGATTTAGGTCAGGTGACCTAAATCTGCCACTATAAATTTTTTAATTTCTCTAATAATTCTTTAAAATTTTTAATTCTTTAATTATAATGAAAACAGAGTACCTGGTATAAATCTGCTGCCATAATTCTTTAATTTCTCTAATAAGTTCTCCTGTCTGTAATTATTTTCATCATACAAATGTTTATTTAGTTTCTTAGAATTTACTTAGATGTGTATTCTTAACATTTTTACCCCTGATTTTTGTCTCATCTGTTCATCAGGAAATAATGATCCAAACCCTAGCGTTTTGTTCTTTGGCAATGAAACTCAACATGGGCCCAATGCACATATTTTTATTGTATATGCTTGCTTATTGTTAGCTGTGAATTTGTAACTGTGTTTATCTACAATACATGTACATACTACATATAGCATTTTCTCTAACACATTTTATATCAGTATTTCTTAGACTAGCAAGTTGTCAATCAAATGTTAATAAATTAGGAGTAGTCTTTTCTCTGTAGACCTTGCTACATTTTGCTAAAATAGGCTTTTTTTAAGTTTTAATTTCTTCATAAAATTTCTGTCATTCTTAGATTGCTGTGGAGGCAGAAGTTGGGGATTACTTGATTTAGAACAGATTTTGTTCAGATGATAGAAAAGGCCATAACAGTAAGTCTAAAGGTAGGAGGGGGAAAGGCTTATTTATAATATCAAGACAGGCCAGGCTGCAGATAGTTAGAGGGACCACCTGAGTGTGGGGACACCTGGGAGACTACTCAGGTCTGAGTGTTCTTGTCGTAAATCAACAAGGTAGATCACTTAAAAAGATTTTTTTTAAGAAGCACAGTTTTTTAATAAGTCTTCCTACAAATTGAATGTCCTTACAGTGTTAAAGACATGGGAAGAGAGACCCAGTGAGACCTGCCAGTTTGGTTCCTTATGGGCCAAGAGAACAGTGTGATAACCACTGGATGAGAATATTAAGAAGCCAAAGTTAATGAACATTTTAAGATGCGTTTATTTGAAGTCTGAGATTCTGCCGAGTTTTCTGAAATAAAGTTATTTGACATGTTATTTTCCATAGCAAGAAATACGTGAACACAATGATAACACTGCTGACCCTGAACTTCAAGGGTGAATTAGTTCTAAAAACACTCTCTTCCAGCCAGTATGTGCTTGTCCCACATTTCATTCTAATAGAGATTGATGAGCACCATAGCACCAAACAAATATGAGGGGTTAGATAATGTCTGGATTAAATAATTTAAGGCTCTCTGGGATTTTAGTTGTCATTTTTGATTTATAACTGACTTTTAGTCACTTTCTATTGCCTCATCAGTTACATTCCTAGACAGTTTCGTGTCTGTTTCTCTGATATGAATCTGTTCGTAAAAACACCTTTGGGGGGTTGCTGCTTTCTCTCCTTCATTCATTTTCTTGGTTTATCTCCCTCCCTTTTGTTGTATTGTCCTCCTCTGTGAAACAATTCTATTTTTGGTTTCTTTAAATATTTATTTGACAGTGGTTGATTGATTTTAAGCTCTTGAAACTTATGTTTTCTGTTTAGATATACTTGTAATTACTTTCATTTTTTCAATCAGATTCAACCTTTTATTTACCATAAGACATTAAAGTTACTTGTGTTTCATATCTCTGTGTCTTCTAACGAAGTGGCTTATTCTCCACTGTGAAGACTGAAATTCAGCAAGGCTTGTGAGAAAATCTTAGAGATAACAAAAGCTAATCTTTTGAAACAACAATACTTTTTAATTAATTTTGGATAGAAATATTTCTAAAGTATATAGCATACTTTGTTACCTTGAATAAATTTTTCTGAATACAATGTAACCTTGGTAGTTTGGATTCATCATTATGAGCATTGTTATACAGTGATTCCTTCATAGCTCTAGTAGAGTCACAGGATGGGTAGCTTTTCTACTATAGTAATTACATATGGCTGTATTATAGTTCTACTTCATTTTATAGTTTATTCCCCCTTGACAGCTGCTACTGTTTAACTACTGTGTAGCTGCTTATCTATTTCCATTGGTACTTTACCCTGATTTGTTTTGTTTTTTTATTTTGACTTGTTGAGGAATGAAAAACAGATAGGAAGTACTAATAGAATTACGACTGAAATAAGGATAAATAATTTGTGGGGGTTTGAGTGATTCACCTAAGAGTTAGATACTTAAGTTTTCATAGGTAAAATTCACCATTTATTTTATGTGTCTTGATTTCTTTGTGACTTTTTTGTGAATTTGGGAATTAAGTGACATCTGCATAGATGAAGATTATGTTTTGGAAGGTGTGATGGTTCCTGTGTGAGTAAGAAGCCGGGGGGTGGGGGGTGGGGGGCGGTGTCACATTACAGATAAGCTGTTACTCCCTCTGGGTTGGGGTAGAAATAAAGGAGTGTTCTAAAGGTTTGTGGACCTCATCACAGTCACATGTGTCTGTACTATTCTCTAATCAGAACATACTAAAATGACAGGAAATAGTGCTTATTTTATTTAATAACTATAATCCTCTATTTGAAGATGGACCAAACTACAAGTTGTGAACTTAACATATGTCTTTATAAGTCAACCCTTTTCAAAGGTAAGTACATAAGCACCTAAAAAATTAGAACTATGCAGTTCTCACTTTTTTCAGTCAACTAATATCTAATATGTTTGGCTGCTTGGCTGCATATCTAACTTCTCATGTGAATTAAGGACTGTTGATTATTTGTATAGCTTTCTAAGTAAGGTACAGTGTGCCTTTTCATTCCTGGATGTTCCATTAGAATGGTAATGTGGGAAAGTGGGGAAAGCACTAGACTGTTCTGACTCCAACCTGGCTGAATGAACTAATGACTAACACCACAGCCCTGAGGAGGATTCCTTTGGCCCAGTGCTCCAGTGTGCCTGTGCAGGCCGCTCCGAGAAGATATGGGCAGGCAAGGGGACTAAAGAAAGATGCAAGAGCATGAGTCCTGCATGGGCTTTGAAGTCAGTGGGACCTGGGTTTGTTTACCATCACTTTACTAATTTAGCTAACCTGCGTCTACACTTATAAAGTGGGGAACATACCACCCATCTCACCTGGATGTGAAGATGGGCAAAAGCATTCAGCGCCTTGGGAGCCTCACAGGATCACAACCTCTGTGAGCAGGATGGATCAGAGACATCTCTCAAAGAGCTCATTCAAAGGTAGCTCCTGGTAGCACGGCTCATCTCAGTCCTGAGTAGTCCTGGTGGTTGTCCCCAACCCCAGCTCAGCTGTTGGCTTCCCTTTACTATATTAGCTTTAACAATCAGGACCTGGCCTGTCTGGCTAATTTCTCACCTCTGACTTCTCTATGAATGAAGTTTCTCAGTCTCTGTAGCCTCTCCTGTTCATTCAGCTAAGATTTTGTTTGCTTTCATCCCCTGAATGCATTTACTTTAGATGCCAAGACTGCTTAGGCCTCCACACTTAGAACATGCACCTTAGAAAGCACTGGCCAAACTTCTGTCAGCTTTGTCACAAGCCCTGTTAGTCACCTCAGCCCTTCTGTATGACCTTGGGATAACCATACTTTGCACATTTATAAAGACAAGGAGGTTGATCTTTCCCACCTTCAGTTCATCATTCGTGAAATTCTTCTATTTTATCAATAACTACAAATTTGTCAAAGTCACTCCCCATTTCCCTGATGGCTAAAATAATATTAACAAGATATTCTGCCATCAGTGAAACACAGGTCTTTTTCTGAATGTTATCAATGCAAGCTATCTTTGAGTTTTTAAATAACTGCTTGTAAAAATGTTACACAATTATAGAAAATGTGCAAAGCACAAAAACACGAAGAAAGTAATCCTTAAATCCAGGGACCATAAACTGACACATTTTTTTTTGGCCTTCAGAGTGTTAAAAAATATCAAATGCCATTGAAAGGATGTGTGTCAGTTCTTCACAGTCCTCACCATGCCTTAGTGTTTTACCCACTTCTATTTATTCATTTACTTGGGCCTTGGAAATACTGAGTTAATCTACAATAGAGAATAACAACTGTTACCATGCTTGTCTTTTTTTTTCTATTCAAGAACATACACACAGCTTTTATAACTAATGAATTAAACCCTGAATATGCTATTCACATTTTCCATGTAATTAAATATTCTTATATGTAATTCCCAATAGTTGTATGGTAACCTATCAACAAAATGTGTTGTAACTTATTTAACCAAACCCCTGCTATTGAATATTTGGATTATTTCCACTGTAGATAAAGCTGTCTAAATATTGTTAAAATAAATTTTGGTCTGGGGGAAGGGAGAATTTTTTTTTAATGTCAAACTAAGTAACCATCTGTCATTACCATCACTGGAAATACAGTGCACACCCTATACATTTAAATTAAGACCTATAGTTATGTTTAAAATATAAAAATTAGGTAACCTTAATTTCTTGCAATGATTTTCATGAGCTGATGAGGTTTTGTATGTAAGGTTCAAAACACTCCTGCTCTTATGGGTTAGAAACTAACCAGAAAAGAAAACAAAAATGAGTCAAGCCTTTCAGTAAAGACCTTAGAGATCATCTTGGCTGTGAAGAGGTCTTGTGTTAAGATAAAGACACAGGCCTTGTTGGGTTTTGTCATAGTCAACAGGATCCAGTGAATGCAAAATATGTCCTCATGGGTGCAATGTTTTGGCAGGCTGGTCATACAGAAGATGAGGAAATACCCTTGACTCCCACTATCGGTGGTGAGGAGACACCCAGGGACCCCCCTCCCCCCATGCATAGTGGGGATTCACCCAGGGCCCTTCCTTTGGATGGTGGAGATTCACCTGGAGATTCTCCAGTGGGGATTTGGTCTTTGGTCTGGGGTAAGGTACCTCCTAGAGTAGTGGGCCCCTCCCCAGAATCGGGGAAGGGTGGGGATGCAGGAGATAGTGGAGTTGGCCGTACGCAAAATAGGGGACTCCTTAGAGAAGCTGAGTGGTCATGGGGTGGCCGGAAATGTGTGGTGGTTGTTTCTAGCATCATTGGAAAAAGTTAACCAAGGAGAGAGATGTGCTTTGACAACAAGTGGCAGAACAGAAAAAGTGAGTTGTGGGATGCTCTGAAAGAGAATGAAACCTGTTGAAAACAGATCACGCTGCTGAGAGACATACTTGTGATGATGGAGGGGGCAGAAGAAAAATGCAGGCTGCAAGAGTCCATGGGGGAGGTGAAGGATAGGGTGGTGCCTTAACTCTGGAAATGATAGACAAACCTTAGCAGAGGAAGAGGTAGGGAAGGATGAGGGGTGGGGCCGAGGGCTGAGCTGTTGCCAAGGCAACCACCTGAGGCACCAGCCCATCCCAACTGAAAACCTGCCTAATTGTAGTTAAGAAAATAAAGACACAGCAACTGTGGGTTCCTCAGGGAGAGGACCATCCCCATCCCCAGGTTGTGGAGCACTCCATGCTCTGCCCCTACACCCAGGCTGAGCTGGTGGATTTGAGCGCCTGGTGTTGGCAGAAGCCCTCGGATCCTCTGCCCACATGACTTTTGCATCTTTGGGATTTAGGAGTAGATGGTATTGTTCTGTCTGGGTCAGAAATGGGTAAACTGGCTTCCCTGATGACTCACCCCTCTCTCCATCAGACCCCAGGGAATCATTGTGCTTTTGGATTGGCTGACAGTGGCCTTCTGAGCAGTTTGGCCTAATCAAGGTGATATACCATACTGGCAAACATATGCAGAGCTCCAACAGGTTTTACAGGAGTTGGGCATGAAAAATATCATCTAAAATACAGACCCCCGCCCCCTCCACAGGAGTTATGGATGAGTTGAAATGTAGGGCTATGGGAGCCACATGCACTGGCCAGAGTGACAAAACTTCCCTGTAAGAATTAATGAAGCCAGAGAACTTCCGGGAAGATGGCGGTGTGAGCAGGGCGGCAG
>JAVSCE010020573.1:0-26859 GCA_032199065.1 Smutsia gigantea
AAAAAAACCAAAAAATAAATAAATAAATAAAAAGAATAAAAGCAAAATTAAAATATGTGCAACTGAAACAGAGCTCTAGAATGTTTTCATCTTGTATTGCTGAAACTTTATACTCGCTGAACAGCAACTCCCCATTTCCCCTTCCTGCTTTGGCAACTATCATTCTATTGTCTGCTTCTATGGGCTTGACTACCTTAGAGAGCTCATGTAAGAGGAATCATGTATTATTTGTCCTTCAGTGGCTGGTTTATTTACTTAGCATAATGGCCTCAAGATTCATCCATGTTGTTGCATACAAAATTTCCTTCTTTTTTAAGGTTCAGTGATATCCCATTGTATGTGCATATCATACACTTTTCTTCCACTCACCCATTGATGGGCATTTAAATTGCTTCCACATCTTGGCTATTATGAAGAATGCTGCTATGAACATCAGCGTACAGATATTTCTTCAATATCCTGATTTCCATTTTTTTAGATAAATACCCAGATATGGGATTTCTGGGTCATATGGTATTTCTATTTTTATTTTTTTGAGAACACTCCATACTTTCCGTAGTGTCTGTACCATTTTATATTCATATCAACAGTGCACAAGAGTTCCAGTTTCTCTATATTCTTACCAACAGGGCTTATAATTAACAATACTGTACTATACACTTAAAATTTTGTTAAGTAGATCACATGTGATTTTCTTTTTACCATACACAAAAAATAATCCACTGTATTAGGCAGTTTATCTAACATGTCTTCAGAATTATAGCAACTAAATGCCAATGACCTACAGAAACTAGATTTTTCTCTTTCTATCTGAATCAGTAAAAAAGTATTTCTGCTGGCAAGGATGTGATACATAAGATGCCTTTAAAATGTTCATTGTTTCTAATCAAGTAAATATACTTCTGGAACTTTTGCCTATGAAAATTAACAAATATATTTTAAAGATGTTCATCACAGTCTTAATAAAAATGAAAAACTAGAAACCACGTAAATGTTCCCAAAGGGAATTTCCTCATAAATTTCTTCAATAAATGATGGTACATCTATTAATGGGATACTGCTCAGCTACTAAAAATCTGTTATAATCCAGCAATCCCACACTTAAGACCCTACTTTCATTTCAATAGGAAATAAAAGCTTATGCTTACACAAAAACTTTTACACAAATCTTGATATCAGTTTTTTTCATATTTACCAAATGCTTTAAATAGCTCATATGTCCTCAAGCAGTTCAATGAATAAAAACTGTAGCATATCCATACAACAGAATACTATTTAGCAATTAAAAGGAATATATTATTGATACACACAGCAATATGGAAGAATCTCCAAGTGCAGTATGCTGAGTAAAGGAAACCAGTCTCAAAAAGCTGCATACTGTATTATTCCACTTATATGTTATGAAAAATGCAAAACTATGTCAATAGAGAACAAGTCCAGTGGCTTCCAGATGCTGAGGGTGTTGGAGTTGCTAACTACAGAGGCACAGCATGAAGAAAATTTAGGTGAGAGAAGTGCTGTCTTTTGATTGCAATGGTTGTTACATTAATCTATGCAGGTGTTAAAACTTAGTTTTTTTTAACCAAAAGAATTTTAGGATATATAAATTTTAAAATCAGTTTTGGAAGAATATGGGAGAATGCAGGAAGAGTTTTCACATTATATTTTTCCCCACAATATATTTAAAATGAAAAGGCAGCATACAAACCCTCCTGTGTCTATAATATCATCTGAATTTTACAAAATAAATATGCATACATACAAAAAAAAGTAAGTAGTTCTTTTAAAGTTTAATGCTCTTAAAAATACAGGCATTCATCCTGGGCAAGGGAAACAAAAGCAAAAATGAACAAGTGGGACTATATCAAGTGGAAAAGCTTCTGTATAGCAAAGGACACCATCAGTAGAACAAAAAGAGATCCTAAAGTATGGGAGAATATATTCATAAATGACATATCCGATAAGGGGTTGATATCCAAAATATATAAAGAACTCACGCACTTTAACAAACAAAAAGCAAATAATCCAATTAAGAAATGGGCAGAGGACATGAATAGACACTTCTCCAAAGAAGAAATTCAGATGGCCAACAGGCACATGAAAAGATGCTCCACATTGCTAATCATCAGAGAAATGCAGATTAAAACCACAATGAGATATCACCTCACACCAGTAAGGATGACCAACATCCAAAACACAAACAACAACAAATGTTGGCGAGGATGTGGAGAAAAGGGAACCCTCCTACACTGCTGGTGGGACTGCAAATTAGTTCAACCATTGTGGAAAGCAGTATGGAGGTTCCTCAAAAACCTCAAAATAGAAATACCATTTGACCCAGGAATTCCACTCCTAGGAATTTACCCTAAGAATGCAGCAGCCCAGTTTGAAAAGACATATGCACCCCTATGTTTATCGCAGCACTATTTACAATAGCCAAGAAATGGAAGCAACCTAAGTGTCCATCAGTAGATGAATGGATAAAGAAGATGTGGTACATATACACAATGGAATATTATTCATCCATAAGAAGAAAACAAATCCTACCATTTGCAACAACATGGATGAAGCTAGAGAGTGTTATGCTCAGTGAAATAAGCCAAGCCGAAAAAGACAAGTATCAAATGATTTCACTCATATGTGGAGTATGAGAACAAAGAAAAAAACTGAAGGAACAAAATAGCAGCAGACTCACAGAACCCAAGAACGGACTAATAGTTACCAAAGGGAGAGGGACTGGGGAAGATGGGTGGGAAGGGAGGGATAAGGGGGAGAAAGGGGCATTACGATTAGCAGATGTAATGTTAGGGTGGCATGGGGAGGGCTGTACAACTCAGAGAAGACAAGTAATGATTCTATAGCATTTCACTACGCTGATGGACAGTGACTGTAATGGGGTTGGTGGGGGGGACCTGATGAAGGGGGTAGTTTAATAACCATAATATTGCACATGTAATTGTAGATTAATGATACCAAAATAAATTATAAAAAAAACACTGTCAAAAAAAAATACAGGCATTCAAAAATATTTTCCACTCAATAATGTGATTACTTCTTCCAGAAAGAAAAATCACTAGTAGGTATGAGAAAGAAATAATGAGCAAAATACAAAAGTAGAGGGAGAGGAAAAGGTAAGAATGCAGGTAAATAATTACAAATTAGGAAAATGGTCTTCTGGAGACATTTTTACCTGTAAAGAAATACATCTTTCAGGACCTCCTAACAAATGCACTTATGCTGCTCCCAATGTTTCCAGCTCACCATTAGCACTTATTTTGGAAGAGGGAAGGAAATAAAGAGGGAATGAATGAGGATAGAAAGTTTACAATTTGTTTACATTTATTCCTTTTGTAGATTTTGTTGGATTACCTAGTATGTACCAGAGAATAAAGTAAAATTTCTTTTATCTCATTAAGCTCTCATGGTTCTATGATATAATTTACTTCTATATAAAGAAAACAGATTCAGAAAAATGTGGGGCTTTTTCAAGACAGTGATGGAGCAGAATCAAATACTCCTTTTGATATGTTTACTTTTCTGATAACTAAGTTTAAACGGTTTTTTAACACATAGATGTTCAGTGGGTATTTGCCAGGTTGAATTGAAATGAGGTGCTTGCTTACATTTCATTTGGTGTGGAAGGGACCTGTTGCTATCCATATAAATGTCAGAATTGAATCTCTTCAGTTCCTATTGTCTTTTTGCATTGTGTTCCTCTCAGCCTTAGGGGCTGTATAATGATAAGGGAGCTGTAAAGCTCAGAAACAAGTGACAGTGATATTAGTATCAGAGGTTTCCTGGCTCCCTTAGAGAGGTAGGTAAAGGGCACGAGCAGTGGAGGAAGCATTAAGGATGAAAAAAGTCATATGTATTGTGAAAGCAATAGAAAAATGCTCTGATGTTAACCATGACAAGAATGCATAACATAGAGATGGTGTATTTTAAAAAAGGAGGGATGCGAATCGTTAATGGAATGAGAGGCTATAGTTTGCTATTTCATGCTTCTTTTCGTAATAGAATACCTAAAACACAGACAATATACAAAGAAGTGGCCTCCTAAGGAGTTGTATCTCCCCACACATCTTTTTTATTAATTTATTTTTGGTATCATTAATATACAATTACATGAGCAACATTGTGGTTACTAGATTCCCTCCATTATCAAGTCCCCACCACATACCCCATTACAGTCACTGTCCATCAGTGTAGTAAGATGCTAGAGAATCACTGCTTATCTTCTCCGTGCTATACTGCCTTCCCTGTGACCCCCCCACTACATTATGTGTGCTAATCATAATGCCCCTTATTCCCCTTCTCCTTCTCTTCCCACCCACCGCCCCAGTCCCTTTCCCTTTGGCAACTGTTAGTCCATTCTTGGGTTCTGTGAGTCTGCTACTGTTTTTTTGTTCCTTCAGTTTTTTTCTTTGTTCTTATACTCCACATATGAGTGAAATCATTTGGTACTTGTCTTTTTCAGCTTGACTTATTTCACTGAGCATAACACCCTCCAGCTCCATCCATGTTGTTGCAAATGGTAGGATTTGTTTTCTTCTTATGGATGAATAATACTCCATTGTGTATATGTACCACATCTTCTTTATCCATTCATCTACTGATGGACACTTAGGTTGCTTCCATTTCTTGGCTATTGTAAATAGTGCTGCGATAAACATAGGGGTGCATATGTCTTTTTCAAACTGGGCTGCTGCATTCTTAGGGTAAATTCCTAGGAGTAGGATTCCTGGGTCAAATGGAACCTCTATTTTTTAGTTTTTTGAGGAACCTCCATACTGCCTTCCACAATGGTTTAACCAGTTTACATTCCCACCAGCAATGTAGGAGGGTTCTCTTTCTCTGCATCCTTGCCAGCATTTCTTGATCCTATTCTTTTCTATGTCGGCCATCCTAACTGGCATGAGGTGATATCTCATTGTGGTTTTAATTTGCATTTCTCTGATAATTAGTGATGTGGACCATCTTTTCATGTGCCTGTTGGCCATCTGAATTTTTTCTTTGGAGAAGTGTCTGTTCATATCCTCTGCCCATTTTTTAATAGAGTTATTTGCTTTTTGGGTGTTGAGGCATATGAGTTGAGGCATAATTTGGATGTTAACCCCTTGTCAAATATGTCATTTACAAATATTCCCCCATGCTGTAGGATGTCTTTTTGTTCTGCTGATAGTGTCCTTTGCTTTTCAGAAGCTTTTTAGCATGATGTAGTCCCATTTGTTCATTTTTTATTTTGTTTCCCTTGCCTGAGGAGATAAAGTTGTTCATCTTTATATTCAAGAGATTTTTGCCCATGTTTTCTTCTAAGAGTTTTATGGTTTCATGACTTACATTCAGGTCTTTGATCCATTTTAAGTTTACTTTTTGTGTATGGGATTAAACAATAATCCAGTTTCATTCTCTTGCATATAGGTGTCCAGTTTTGCTGTCAACACCAGCTGTTGAATAGGCTGTCATTTCCTCATTCTATATCCATGGCTCCTTTTTCGTATATTAAATGACCATATATGCTTGGGCTTATATCTGTGCTCTCTAGTTTGTTTCATTGGTCTATGGGTCTGTTCTTGTGCCATTACCAAATTGTCTTGATTGCTGTGGCTTTGTAGTAGAGCTTGAAGTTGGGGAGCGTGATTCCCCTGCTTTATTCTTCCTTCTCAGGATTGCTTTGGCTATTCGGGGTCTTTTGTGGTTCCATATGAATTTTAGAACTATTTTCTCTAGTTCGTTCAAGAATGCTGTTGGTATTTTGATAGTCATAGCACATCTTTATTGAGAATTAATAGGAGAAAGAGACTTCAAAAAGTAAATTCTGAGAAGTAAAAGTAAATTTAAAAAATTTTACGAACAAACCAAACAAACAAAACAAAACAGAAATGACTCATAAGTACAAAGAACAAACTGGTGGTTGCCAGAAGGGCGAAGGTCAGTGGAATAGGTGAAGGGGATTAAGAAATACAGACTTCCCATTATGAAATAAATAAATCATGGGGTTGTGAAATATAGCATAGGAAATATTGTCAATAATATTATAACAACTAAGTATGGTGACAGATGGTAACTAGCTTACTATGAGCATTTTGTAATGTACAGGCACACTTCATTTTATTGTGCTTCTCTGTATTGCACTTTGCAGATGCTGTGCTTTTTTACACATGGAAGGTTTTTGGAAACCCTGTGTCAAGCAAGGGTCTTGGCACCTTTTATTCCAACAGCATTTGCTCACTTGTGTCTCTATGTCTTATTTTGGTAATTCTTGCAATATTTAAAACTTTTTAATTATTAATATTGTTGTCATTATTATTATATTTGTTATAGTTATCCATATCAGTGATCTTTGATATTGCCTTTGTAATTCTTTTGGAGTGCCACAAACCAAACCCACAATGGTGAGCACCACAGGTAAATGATGTATGTATTCTGACTGCTCCACTGATCAGTGGTTCCCCTATCTCCCTGTCTTCAGGCCTCCCTGTTCCCTAAGACACAACAAAATTGAAATTAGACCAATTAAATAACCGTACAATGGCCTGTAAGTTGAAATAAAAGGATAAATTTATTATGTTTCATTTTAAATCAAAAGCTAAAAATCATTAATCTTAGTGAATAAGGCATGTCAACAGCTGAGATAGGCCAGAAGGTAGGCCTTTTGCACCAAATAGTTAATTCAGTTGTGAATTTGAAGGAACACTTCTTGGAGGAAATTAAAAGTGTTACTCCAGTGAACACAAGAATGATAAGAAGGTAAAAGAGCTTTATTGCTAATCTGGAGAAAGTTTGAATCATCTGTGAAGATCAAACCAACCACCACATTTCCCTTAAGCCAAAACCTAATCCACAGCAAGGCCCTATCTCTCTTCATTTCTGTGAAGACTGAGAGAGGTGAGGTAGTTGGTGAAGAAAAGTTTGACACTGGCAGTAGTTTATGAGGTTTCAGGCAAGAAGCTGTCTCCATAATGTAAGAGTGCAGGGTTTAGCAGCAGGGGCAGATGTAGAAGCTGCAGCAAGTTATGCAGAAGATGTAGCCAAGATCATTAATGAGGGCAGCTAAACTAAATAACAGATGTTCAATGCAGGTGAAACAGCTTTTTATTAGAAGATGCCATTTAGGACTTTCATAGCTACAGAGGAAAAGCTAGCCCATACCTGGCTTCAAAGCTTAAGAGGACAGGCTGACTCTGTTGTGAGGGGCTAATGCAGCTGGTGACTTTTAAGTTGAAGCCAGCGTTCATTTACCATCCCAAAAATCCAAGGGAACTTAACAATGATGCTAAATGTACAATGCCTGTGCTCTGTAAGTGGAACAACAAAGCCTGGATGACAACACATCTGTTCACACAATGGTTTAATGAGTATTTTAGATTTACTAGTGAGAAACTGCTCAGAAAACAAAATATTTCCTTTCAAAAATATTACTGCCCATTGACAATTCACTTGAGCGCCCAAGAGCTCTGATGGAAATGTGCAATGAGAGGAATACTGTTCTCACACCTGATAACACAACATCCATTCTGTAGCCCATGGGTCAAAGTAATTTTGGCTTTCAAGGCTTATTATTTAAGAAATACATTTCAAAAAGCTGGAACTGCCATAGATAATGATTCCTCTGATGGATCTGGTAGAAGTAAATTGAAAACCTCTGAAAAGGATTCACCATTCTAGATGTCATTAAGAACATTTGTGATTCCTGGGAAGAGGTCAAATACCAACACTAACAGGAGTTTGTGAGAGCTTGATTCCAACCTTCATGGATGACATTGAGGGATTCAAGACTTCACTAGATGAAGTAAATACCAATAAGAAGAGTGCTATATTTAGAAGTGGAACCTAAGGCTGTGACTAAATTGCAGCAATCTCATGATAAAACTTGGATTAATGAAGAGTTGTTCTTATGAAAGTGGTTTCCTGAGAGTAAATGTACTCCTGATGAAGATGCTGTGAAGATTATTGAGATGATCACATTACAGAAAATTTTTTTGTGAAAGGAAGAGCTACTTGATGCAGCCAACTTCATTGTTGTCTTTTTTTTTTTAAAAGAAATTGCCACAGCTACCCGAGTCTTCAGCAACCACCTCTCTGGCCAGTCAGTGGCCGTCCACATGAAGGCAGGACCCTCCAACAGCAAAAATGTTATAACTTGCTGAAAGCTCAGAAGATGGTTGGCATTTTTTAGCAATAAAGTATTTTTAAATTAAATTATGTACATTGTTATTTTAACATATACTATTACACACATTATGGACTATAGTGTAGCATCAAAATAACTTTTGTATGCACAGGGAAACCAAAAATTTCATTTGATTAATTTTAGTATGATGGTCACTTTATTGTGGTGGTCTAAAACTGAACGCACAGTATCTCAAGGTGTGCCTGTATATAAATGTTGAATCATCATGGTGTATACCTGAAGCTAATATAGTATTGTATATCAACTGTATGTCAATTAAAAATGATTACTTTAAAATATAATTAAAAAATAAAATTCCTAATTAATACATATCAGTGACATGAATGAAATTTATACAGAATATTTTCTGAAGATATTAAATTACTAATTACTTTTGGCTAAAAACTATGACTAATAATTTTTTTGCAATGTTCTAATTATATGTGTATCTATATAAACATAAAAACTGTATCAGGGGACCTATGGCCAGAAACATTAAATATGACATATACTTTATGCCAGCTGCATCTAAAGACAGTGCCATTTGAAAGAAAGCTTTTGGTCCATTTACAATGAATAGAGTTTGCCTGTGACAGGAAATACAGCATAGATTAATTTCAGGAAGGAAATTACTCAACCTCTCTGTGCCTTTCTGCACCTGTAGAATGATTATTATAAAAGTACCAATTACCTACAGTAGTTGTGAGGATTAAATGAGTTAATATATGTAAAGGACATATATTCTTGGCACATAATAAATTGCATTTGAATGATCACTACCATTAGTATTAGTACAGAGCACTTATGGTGGAAGCAACTAAATTGTATCACTGAAAAAGCTTGGCCTATGTGAGGGATTAAGAATAAAGGCTAAGAGGCAAATTTAAATTCAGTTTATCTGTCACACACAGACATACACAACCACACACACTAAAGGAAATCACATAAGAACTAAGAGAACAATAAAGAGACATACAAAATTAGGAAATACAAATTAATTTTAAATGATCATATTATTTTGCATAAGTAGAGAATTATTTGAGGTTAATCTTAAGGTTTCTACAAGACAGTGACTATATATTTTCACAACTGATAAATGCAGTTGGAGGTTTATTTTCTATTAACTTTGACAAAATGTCTGACTTTTGAAAGAAAGTGTTTGTTTCCATTTTACTATTTTGTTTTCACTAATCACTACTAATACCACCTTGAAAATGGAAGGCTTCCCAAAAAGATGATTTTCTTTTTTCAGACATGCCCTCAGAATCGCTCAAAAAGACTATTTTCTTTTCCTCCATTAAAGATGTGAGGACCAAATTGTTCCAAAAAAGGGTGTGGTGAGTTGCTGAGGAAGGAGGAAAGGGGCTGAACAGAACTGACCTTGGCTGGAGTGCACATAGTGTAATAGAAATGGTTTTCTTGACCCCTTTAGGAGATTGGAAATGAATCTAGAATAGTAAATGATAAAAGCAACTTCAAAAATAAATAGCCACTGGTAAAACAAATTCACAATATATCCATTGAAGCAGCAATGGAAAGGGTTATGTGAAAACCAGATGAAATTTTGACCTGAATAAAAGGTTCAGAAGGTAATTAAAATAAAATTAAAACACATCACTAAACAGTAACCTTTACCATTTCTGGAAAGTTGAAGGCAGGGGTAGTTAAGTAAACAGCTTAATTTGAGATCTAATTTCAGTTTTGTTAACAGAGGATGTCTACAAGAGCAACATTTCCCACTGAGAGAAGAGAAGCATTGAAGTGACAAAGGGGAAAGAGGTGCAGGGAACAGCTGCCTCACCAGGAATGTGGAGTACAGAGTTAGGACAGGTTTTTGTTTGGAAGATCAGATACTGCCGAACCTACTGAGGGTTAACAATTCAGCAAAACTGTATTTCTTCTGAAGTATTGGACTGGTAACGCCTACTGTCTTTCTCAGGCTCATCTTCTTCCAAACTGTGGAAAATTTAATGATTAGAAGGAAACAAATTAATTGTTAAGTGAATCCTCACAATTTTTTGAATTTCAAATATAAGTCCTAATCAGAACTATTTGTTTTATAAGCAGTGGTAATTCTGCTTTTTTTTAACCCCTTTTCTCAAGTCAACACAATATTTTGTCTCCTAATCCCAAATTTGCCTCCTTTTCTCCAGTTTGAGTTAGTTTTCTTCAAACACTGAGCTTCTTTTTCCAAGTTTCCATATGTACAGCATAAATAGCTTCTGCTTATTGCCGTTTGAAGGGGTCAGGGTCTGTACTTATTCTGAACAGTTTATCCACATGACTGTGTCACCTGTGCCTCTCCTGTCTAGGTAAAAATTCTGAGCAGTGCAGTAACTAATAAATTCAATAATACAAACATGATACCATCTCAAAAATGTGACTTTAAAAATACATGATGTAATGGAGAAGAAAAAAATTGAGATTTTCATTAAGTTTCTTCTATTAGACAGAAGCGTTTTCTACATATTGAGCTAATTGTCATCTTGAAAGGCAATAGGGAAGCTAAGTCTAAGAAATTTGGAATGTTTTACTCAGAGAAGCTAGGAGGTTAATAGATTAAGTCCTATTTAAAAAATATTTACAAGAGGCAAGTAGGTAGCAGATCTATTGTTGAGTATTACAGAGTCAAATGTGAATAATATGGAGTTTTTTTTAAACCTCAAGGATATCATGTCTACTGGAGCAGAATGAAATTTTACAGAATAAGCACCACCATGTGAAAGCACAATATATCAATTCAGATCAGTGCTGTGGAATTGTGGGGAAATGGTCATTAACTATGTTTAGAAATATCAGGAAATATTCACAGAGAGTAAAATTTCAGATGTGTGGTATTGGGTTCAACAGTAACTTATCAGAGAGAGAAGGGAAGAGATACATTTAAAGTAGTCATGGTAGGATGAAAAAGCAGCACATTTCTGGGAAAACTGAGTCACTCCATGTGGTGAAGAGTAGAGTTTATGGACAGGAACATTGGTTACAAATTAGATTAACTGAGTAGATTGGAACTAGGTTATGTAGAGTCCAGCATTCCTCACAAGATTCAGGGTAATTTTTTTTTAAAGTAGAGAAAGGATAGGATAAGAATTTTTACTGAAGAAAACATGTTAAGGGAATGCAAAAGTTACCCTTCAAGGTATAAGAATGTAAGAGGAAACATAGAGAAGAAAACCAAACTCCCAATTCACAAAATTGCCAAATCTACCTCAGAATACGTCCTTAAGTGAATTTTAGTGCAGTAACTCTTTGTTCCAGATCTTAACTGTTTATTCCTTAGAATCATAATCTCTTACTGGAGTAGTATATAACAAGTCCATACTGAAATATGCCATGTCTAATTTTATCCCTACTTTGGTTCTTATGTGTTTGTAGCTGATAATATGTTTACATTACTGTTATTCCTAATTCTTATTTTTAAATTGTATATTAAACAATAAAATTATTAGTTATGATTAAGAGTAAAGGTGGACCTTAATGTTCATGTACTAAAAAGTACATCTAATTGTAACATTTTCTGTAACTAAAGGTATATATACAACACAAAAAAACCTCCTTTCCTAGAGACTTGAATTTCTGGCAAGTCCTGCACCTGAAGTCTAACACACTATTTAAGAAGTGAAACAAACAGTAGAAAGGTGAAAACAGGTCAGTAACACCAGCCATGCTACTTCAAAGTGAAATTTTGATGTAAAGTGCACATGAATATCTTTCCTTTTGCATTTGTACAGAATGAAAACTGATTAGTACATTAGTGAGAACATCCAAATCCTATTGGAAATAATACTAAGATGGCAAATGATAAGTGATTTATGAATGTGACCCAGATGGGCAAAAGGAAGACAGAAATAAATGAAAAAAGTTCAAGATTTACCTTTTTAAATAACATCTCTGTGTAAAATTGACATCAATGTTTGAGAAATGGGCACAGAGAAACTGACACATTTTTACCTGGATGAGCTAAGAGCTTAACTATTTGATGCAATATTGTGTTTAAAAATTCTCATATATGGGTCTTAATTCGGTCATTTTATAGTCACTTGCTGAATTTCTGTTGTTTTTCTGTTGTTACAGTAACAAATCACAAATTTAGGGGCTTACGACTACACCAACTTCTGCTCTGCTAAAGACATTGTCAAGAGAATAATAGGACAAGCACAGACTGGGAGAAAAAATTTACAACAGATAATATCTGATAAAGGACAGTTACCCAAAAATATACAAAGACCGGTTAAAATTAAACTTTAAGAAAATTGACAACCCAATTAAAAAATGGACAAAAGATATGGACAACAGATATGAAAAAACACCTCATCAAAGAAGAAATACAGATGGCAAATAAGTATATGAAAAGATGCTCAACTTTGTATGTCATTAGGAAATAAAAGATTAAATCAATGAGACACCATTACACACCTATTAGAATAATAAAAATCCAAAACACAGACCACACCAAATGTTAGTGGGGATGTAGAACAACAGGGACTCTTATTCACTGATGATGGAATTCAAAATGATAACCGCCCATTTGGAAGGCAATTTGGCAGTTTCTCACCAAACTAAACATACTCTTAACCAAATGATCCAGCAATCTTTGGTGTTTGCTGATGTGAGTTGAAAACTTACATCCACAGTAAAACCTGGCATGGGTGTTTCTAGCAGTTTTATTAATAACTGGCAAAACTTGGTAGCCACCAAGGCTGTCCTTCTGTAGGTGAATGGCTACCCTGTATTACATTCAGACGATGGAATGTTAGTCAATAATATAAAGAAATGAAGACTCAAGCCACACACAAAAAAATGAAAGAAACTTAATGCTTGTTACTAAGTGTTATCCAAGAAGAAAATTAAGACACAGGACACTAGTTAAAATTAAAGATTTTTCTTGAAAAAGTGAAAAATCTCCATAGTATGAAATGAACACTAAGATTGCTTATCAATTTAAGGCCTAAAAGAGTTACCCCTTTCCTGAATATCAACGTCTTTGTAACTCTGAATTATCTCCTGGCACCAACAGTTAATGTGTCTGCTCTTTATGTTGGACAATATGAGCTGAGAGCACAGTGGCAGATAGCTCCCACCCTAACTTACATTGTTCCAAAAGAAGTCATATTAGTTAAGGGGTTGAAAAATGATAGGGACAGAAGGAAAATTTAGCTGTTCAACTTCACACTGTCTTATCTTTGGCAGGGAGTAGCAAGGAAGGGGCCTGCCTGTGTTGCCCGCCTCAGTAGAGTGATATATTGATGTTTATTTTTGCATTTCTGCACTAAATCCTGCCATTTTATATGTAAGTAATTTGAATCTACCATCTGTATTTAGGGTGACATTTACTTCATTAAATACCACGCTGGTGTATTTCTGGCTCAGTTGGTAACTACAATATATTACTGTCTCTGTATATGTTTTTCAGTTGATTTAGTGATGAAATAGAAGGGTTTGCTTTCTACTTTCTAAGATCCTATGAATACAGAAAAGTTCTGCTGAAGATGAGTGAGAATGTCAAAAGTTTATACAGTTTGCATTTAAAAGCTTAGAATCAAATATATTTTAATTGTATGAATCAATCTTGTTAGCCTAATTCATACCCTTTGTGGATCTGATGAAAATAGACCCATGTGTACATGAGCATGTGGCTTCTATCCTCTTCCCAGATTCAAATATAAAAGAAAAAAATCTTTGCCAAATTTATGGTTGGTTAAACCATAATTTCTCTCTCCTCTTTTCCTCCTTCGTTTCTATTCTCATCTTTCCCCCCTCTTGTTATTCTACTTTACTAAATTCATCATTAGCTCAAGTGAAAATGTTAAGCACAAAAATCACAATTTGAGGAACTCTGACATGAAGCACAGATCACTTATTTTGTAGATACTCTCAATTTTTAATGTTTCAGTCTTGATGAGTGCATAAGGAGTAGGTCGACTTTTAAGCCACTTCAAGTCCTAAGAGTAGAACTTTCTAAATAAAAAGTACACTGTAAAAATGTAGTTCCATTTGCGACATAGAAGGTCATAAAAGACTATCATTCTCGCCCTAATAATCCAACCAACCTACATAGTCATATCTTATTCTTAAACCAACAGAGAGCTAAGGACAAAATCTCGTTTACATAAACTAAATCTAATAAGTGACATGACTTTTTCAGAAGAGAGAAGAAATCCACTGTTGTGCTCAACCCTGACTAAAACAAAGGGAGATTTGTGATTCAAACACATGTTTAATCAGAAAAGTTTGTAATGTAGAGTTCATGAGGCTGTTGGCTCCTTAAAAGAGAGCATTTCTAGGATGGGCCATGAAATATTGAGAGCACATAATTGTACTTTTTTAAATTATGGCCTGTCATCAGTATTTGCTTCTGTCATAAAAAAATATTTTGTGATGAATTTTTTTGGACAAAAGTGAAATCACAGTGTAATGAAAGGTATATACTTTTCTAGATGAAATACAGAATAACATATTTTCTCTCTGCATTCCTTTCCATATTCCATTATTTACAGAAGAATCTTGGATAATTGACACATTATAAAAACATAAATACTGAGTTATATGAAGTGAACATGAATGCTATCTAGAAGCTAATTCTGTGTGAGAACAGAAGAAATAAAACTGTGAAAATAATCTTGCTTTGAATAGGAGTGATCATTGGTTATTAAGTATAATTTAAAATTTCTGCAAATAATTTTCCATCCTTGAAAATTCCATTTGCCTGATCAGTATTCAAATAAAAACAGTGCCTTAAGTGAAAGGCAGGAGAGTCCAAACAAATTTCCTATGCCAATATAAACCAGTCTGCTTTAACACAAGAGTGTAGACTTAATGGCTGTCTCCTAGTTGCCATGATAATAATTTTCTATAGGATTTTTTGGAAGGCCAATGGCAAGACACATGCATTACTGAGAAATCCTCAAGAAAAAAATTTAAAGAGGATTTTTTTCATCCCTTCCCTTCCTCCCTCTTTCCCTTCCTTCCTTCCTTCCTTCCTTCCTTCCTTCCTTCCTTCCTTCCTTCCTTCTTTTTTTTTCTGTTCTTCCCTTCCTTCCTTCTTTTCTTTGTTTTAGTAAATATAAATGTGATGCATGTTCTTGGGAATAAATTTGATGATACAAGAATTATAGAGGGAACTAAATATCATCTATAGTCCCAACAGCTAGAGGCAACAACCATTAATATTAGTTTTGCCTTTATTCCTACTCTCAAGGAGTAAATTTTCTCAACATTAGGTTATTGTTTTTAATTTCCTGAAGGCAAAGAACAAGACGGAGGTGAGTGGCAGAAAGGAGAAATGGAAACTGGGTCTGTAGTATTGTTGAGCCAACAGATTGACCAGCTTTCAGATGTTGCACAGCTTCATCAGTCGGTGGATCCCTTTGTTCTTGTTATTTAATCCTTTCTGAGTTGGGTTTCTGTTGCTTACACCATATTCTCTTAACATACAGATTCTCTTCTTTATCCAGTGCATTCACTCAGTTTTAATTGTCAGAGCACCATCAGGCAAGGTTTCTCAAACAGTAGCGTGCATGAGAATCACCTGGAAGGCTGATTAAAACAGATTGCTGATCCCATCCCCATAGTTTCTAATTTAGTAGGTCTTCGGTGAGAATTTTCATTTCTAACAAGTCTCTGGCCCGCACTGATATTGCTGGTCCAGGAACCACGTGCTGAGAGTAACAGCAGCCCAGCAGCTGTGCCAGCAAGCCCAGGATAGAAGGGGTACTGTTGTAGTTGCTGAGACTTTGAAGAAACAGCTTTTATAATGACCATATTCATGCATTAAACTATATTTGATTTTTCTTCAGGGAGAGGAGAGGAATATTCCTCTTGTGATTTAAAAACAAACCAAAACAACAAAAAAAGTGTGAATCAATAATGTGCTTGTGCTATTTACTTGATATAAAAACAAGGATAAATCCAGAGAATTCCTGCATTGAAAAATTCAGGCTGGTGATAGAGCACATTTGAGGTGTAATGGGTAAAGGCTGGTAGAAATCTGTTTAGTGTTCTGGAGGGTATGTGTGTGAGCACTCAGTAGGTCTTGCATTACTTCAGGGACCCAGAGGATAAGAGAAAGAAAGAAAAATCCTGCATGTGATGTGAGTATATTTGTACATATATTCTCTCTCTGCTATTTTCCATCCATCCCTCAGACATCATTATGCCTACTCACCTTACTTGTAGGAATCAAGTACAATTTAATTCTTCCATGAGTTTCTACCTATTGGCTATTTTAACAGCAGTCTTATTCAGAGCCCTGTAACTATATTTCTCTGTAAAAAAAAAAGAAATGCTTATGTAGAGAATTTTATGGTTTTTCTACTAAACTAGAAAAAATCCAGAAGATTGTTAAGAGTGTGTGTGTATGTGTGCCTTTTTGTATATTCTACTATACAGGAAGGAAGCTAAAATATAAGACAAGAAACAGTTTGAATTCACCTCTCAGTATATGGGAATAACTCCATTTATTGTTGTTCCCTGTACTTCTTTAGGATTACTCAATTCTGCTTTTCTCTATGTCAATGACTTCAAAAGACTCTCTTCATAAAAAGGAATTGGAGTAATACTAAAAATACAAGTCACATCACAATAAGGCAAACGGTCAGGCCGTGGCTTGTTCTGTCTGTGGAAAGGAAATTGTTATTGGTTTTGACAGATTAACTGACCCCCATGGAAATGCAGACTGTTTAAAATCCATCTGAGTTGTCCGCACATTAATCACCAAGGCTACATGAAGGCCTGCCTTATCGGTATTCAGCACTCTGCCTTAAAATGAAAGTAGGAGAGAAACTTGCTTGGGTGGAGAGTTGATAGAAGAAATCTTATCTGAGACCAAAGACTGGCATCATTTACTCATACCCAACTCCTGCTGACTTCAGTCAACTTCAGCTCTCATCAGGAAGAATTTTGCTATGTTGAATTTTGAATTTCACTAACAGTATTACAAGTGAATCTAGGCTTATAATAATGAGCTTAATATCTTGGATGCAGAATAAGTAATTAGATTTGAGCAAATCATTTAAATGTTATTGGCTTAGTGAATTTTAAGTAGATATAACAAATCTCTATGTTGAAGCAAAGACCCAAAAGCAAACAATATTATTACAGTGTTGTGTAAAATGGTTCTAAATTACAGGTTGAAGGAGTTTGACATGCTTGTCAAAATAAGGAATGCTAATGATGAATAATTTGGTTATGAGAATAGCACCAGGTTTTTAAATTTGACCCTCTCACTGTATGTGCTTTACTACTCTACCTCCTCTCTGTCAGTCCACCAATGAATAATAAGTGAATAACAATTGTAACAGCAATAATATTTAATAATGTTACTTAATATAGTTAAACATTTACTGGGTTTTGAGTATGGACCAGTGTAAGTTTTAAAAATATTATCACATTTATTCTTACTGTAACCCAGTGACGTAGGTGATATTATTATTATCCTTAATTTACCAATGGGGAAACAGAAGTCTGCAGAAGTTAAACACATTTTCCAGATCACATACCCAGAAGAAGTAGGTGCAGAAAACCAAACACACATTTGCTTTAAATAAAAGTGCATGATCATGCTTTCTTAGTTTACAGACACCATAGCATCCCTAGGTCCTTTTCTATTCCCAGCATATTAAAGCAAAGTCTTCTTGCCTGTTAATGGAGACCAAATATATCAAAACAGCATCAGCAGTAAAGGCATAGTAATTAGCTACCAAGCATATATATGTATTATGTGATTTGTATTAGCAGCCATGGATAAATGTTATGTGATTTTATTTTCAAATTTTTTATTTATTTTTATTTTTTATTTTGCTATCATTAATGTATAGTGAACATTATGGTTACTAGACTCCCCCCATTATCAAGTTCCCACCACATACCCCATTACAGTCAATGTCCATCAGCATAGTAAGATGCTATAGAATCACTACTTGTCTTCTCTGTGATATACTTCCTTCCCCGTATCCCCCCTTCTACATAATGTGTTCTAATCGTAATACCCCCTTTCCCCCCATATCCCTCTCATCCCACCCATCTTACCAGGTCCCTTTCTCTTTGGTAACTCTTAGACCACTCTTGGGTTCTGTGAGTCTGCTGCTGTTTTGTTCCTTCAGTTTTTTCTTTGTTCTTATACTCCACAGACAGTGAAATCGTTTGATACCTGTCTTTCTCTGCCTGGCTTATTTCACTGAGCCTAATACCCTCTAGTTCCATCCATATTGTTGCAAATGGTAGGATTTGTTTCCTTCTAATGGCTGAATAATATTCCACTGTGTATTTGTACCACATCTTCTTTATCCATTCATCTACTCATGGAAATTTAGGTTGTTTCCATTTCTTGGCTATTGTTAATAGGGCTGCGATAAACACAGGGGTGCATATGTCTTTTTCAAATTGGGCTCCTGCCATTCTTAGGGTAAATTCCTAGGAGTGGGACTCCTGGGTCAAATGGTATTTCTATTTTGAGTTTTTTGAGGAACCTCTATACTGCTTTCCACAATGGTTGAACTAGTTTACATTCCCACCAGCAGTGTAGGAAGGTTCCCCTTTCTCCACATCCTCGCCAACATTTGTTGTTTTTTGTCTTTTGGATGGTGGCCATCCTGACTGGTGTGAGGTGTATCTCATTGTGGTTTTAATTTGCATTTCTCTGATGATTAGCGATGTGGAGCATCTTTTCATGTGCCTTTTAGCCATCTGAATTTCTTCTTTGGAGAAGTGTCTGTTCAGCTCCTCTGCCCATTTTTTAATTGGCTTATTTGCTTTTTGTATGTTGAGGTGTGTGAGCTCTTTATATAATTTGGATGTCAACCCCTTTTTGGAAATATCATTTATGAGTATATTCTCCCATACTGTAGGATGTCTTTTTATTCTACTGATGGTGGCCTTTGCTGTACAGAAACTTTTTAGTTTGATATAGTCACATTTGTTGATTTTTGCTTTTGTTTCCCTTTCCTGAGGAAATATGTTCATGAAGAAGTTGCTCATGTTCTTGTTCAAAAGATTTTTGCCTATATTTTTTCCTAAGAGTTTTATGGTTTCATGACTTACATTCAGGTCTTTAATCCATTTTGAGGTTTCTTTTGTGTATGGGGGTTAGACATTAATCCAGTTTCATTCTCTTACATGTAGCTGTCCAGTTTTGCCAACACCAGCTGTTGAAGAGGCTGTCATTTCCCAATTGTATATCCATGGCTCCTTTAGCATATACTATTTGACCATATATGCTTGGGTTTATATCTGGGCTGTCTATTCTGTTCCACTGGTCTATGGGCCTGTTCTTGTGCCATTACCAAATTGTCTTGATTACTGTGGCTTTGTAGTAGAGCTTGAAGTTGGGGAGCATGATTCCCCTGCTTTCTTCTTCCTTCTCAGGATTGCTTTGGATATTCGGGGTCTTTTGTGGTTCCATATGAATTTTAGAACTATTTGCTCTAGTTCATTGAAGAATGCTTTATGTATTTTGGTAGGGATTGCACTGAATCTGTAGATTGCTTTAGGCAGGATGGCCATTTTGACAATATCAATTCTTCCTATCCATGAGCATTGGATGTCTTTCCATTTATTGGTATCTTCTTTAATTTCTCTCATGAGTGTCTTGTAGTTTTCAGGTATAGGTCTTTCACTTCCTTGGTTAGGTTTATTCCTAGGTATCTTATTCTTTTTGATGCGATTGTGAATGGAATTGTTTTCCTGATTTCTCTTTCTGCTAGTTCTTCATTAGTGTATAGGAATGCAACAGATTTCTGTGTATTAATTTTGTATCCCACAAATTTGCTAATTCAGATATTAGATCTAGTAGTTTTTAAGTGGATTCTTAGGGTTTTTTTAGGTACAATATCATGACATCTGCAAACAGGGACAGTTTGACTTCTTCCTTGCCAATCTGGATGCTTTTTATTTCTTTGTGTTGTCTTATTGCTGTGGCTAGGACCTCCAGAGCTATGTTGAATAAAAGTGGGGGGAGTGGGCATTCTTGTCCTGTTCCCGATCTTAAAGGGAAAGCTTTCAGCTTCTCACTGTTAAGTATAATGTTGTCTGAGGGTTTGTCATATATGGTCTCTATTACGTTGAGGTACTCTATCTATATACTGATTTTGCGAGAGTATCATGAATGGATATTGAATTTTGTCGAATGCTTTTTCATCATCTGTGAAGATGATCATGTGGTTTTTGTCCTTCTTTTTGTTGATGTAGTGGATGATGTTGATGGATTTTCGAATGTTGTTCCATCCTTGGATCTCTGGGATAAATCCCACTTTATCATGATGGATGACCTTTTTGATGTATTTTTGAATCCGGTTTGCTAATATTTTCTTGAGTATTTTTGCATCTATGTTCATCAGGGATATTGGTCTATAATTTTCTTTTTTTGTGGTGTCTTTCCCGGTTTTGGTATTAGTGTGATGTTGGCCTCATAGAATGAGTTTAGGAGTATTCCCTCCTCTTCTACTTTTTGGAAAACTTTAATGAGGATGGGTATTGGGTCTTCACTAAATGCTTGATAAAATTCAGCAGTGAAACCATCTGGTCCAGGCTTGTTGGTCCTAGGTAGTTTTTTGCTTACCAGTTCAATGTCGTTGTTGGTAATTGGTCTATTCAGATTTTCTGTTTCTTCCTGGGGCAGTCTTAGAAGGTTGCATTTTCTAGAAAGCAGCCCATTTCTTCTAGGTTATCCAGTTTGTTAGCATATAATTTTTCATAATATTCTCTCATAATTCTTTGTACTTCTGTGGGATCTGTAGTGATTTTTCCTTTCTCGTTTCTGATTCTGTTTATGTGTGTAGACTCTCTTTTTTTCTTGATAAATCTGCTAGCAGTTTATCTATTTTGTTTATTTTCTCGAAGAACCAGCTCCTGCTCTCATTGATTCTTTCTATTGTTTTATTTCTCTCAATTTTATTTATTTATGCTTTAATCTTTATTATGTACCTCCTTCTACTGACTTTGGGACTCATTTGTTCTTCCTTTTCTAGTTTCATTAAATGTGAGTTTAGACTGTTCATTTGGGATTGTTCTTCTTTCCTGAGGTAAGTCTGTATTGCAATATATTTCCCTCTTAGCATGGCCTTTGCTGTATCCCACAGATTTTGTGGTGTTGTATTATTAATGTCATTTGTTTCCATATATTGCTTTACATCTGTTTTTATTTATGCATTGATCCATTGATTATTTAGGAATATGCTATTAAGCATTGTGTGTTTGTGGGCTTTTTCGTTTTCTTTGTGTAATTTATTTGTAGTTTCACACATTTGTGATCTGAGAAGCTGGTTATTACAATTTCAATCTTTTCGAATTTACTGAAGTTCTTTTTGTGGCCTAATATGTGATCTATTCTTGAAAATGTTCCATGTGCACTTGAGAAGAATGTGTATCCTGTTTCTTTTGGATGGAGTGTTCTGTAGATGTCTGTTAGGTCCATCTGTTCTAATATGTTGTTCAGTGCCTCTGTCTCTTTACTTATTTTCTGCTGGTTGATCTGTCTTTGTAGTGAGTGGTATGTTGAAGTCTCCTAAAATGAATGCATTGCATTCTATTTCCCCCTTTAATTCTGTTAGTATTCCTTTCACATTTGTAGGTGATCCTGTGTTGGGTGCGTAGATACTTATAATAATTATATCCTCTTGTTGGAATGACCCTTTTATCATTTTGTAATCAACTTCTTTGTCTCTTGTGACTTTTATTGTTTTAAAGTCTATTTAGTCTGATACAGGTAATGCATCTCCTGCTTTCTTCTTCTTATTAGTTGCCCAAAATATCTTTTTCCATCCCTTTACTTTCAGTCTGTGTATGTCTCTGGGTTTGAAGTGAGTCTCTTGTAGGCAGCATATAGTTGGGTCTTGTTTTTTTTTTAATATAATTTATTTTTTATCATTAATCTACATTTACATGTGCAATATTATGGTTATTGAACTACACGTTCATCAGGTCCCCCCCACCAACCCCATTACAGTCACTGTCCATCAGTGTAGTGAGATGCTATAGAGTCACTACTTGCATTCTCTGAGTTGTACAGCCCTGCCCGTGCCCCCCCAACATTACATCTGCTAATTGTAATGCCCCTTTTTCCCTCTTATCCCTCCCTTCCCACCCATTTTCCCCAGTCCCTTTCCCTTTGGTAACTATTAGTCCGTTCTTGGGTTCTGTGAGTCTGCTGCTGTTTTGTTCCTTCAGTATTTTTTCTTTGTTCTTATACTCCACATATGAGTGAAATCATTTGATACTTGTCTTTTTCGGCTTGGCTTATTTCACTGAGCATAATACCCTCTAGCTCCATCCATGTTGTTGCAAATGGTAGGATTTGTTTTCTTCTTATGGCTGAATAATATTCCATTGTGTATATGTACCACATCTTCTTTATCCATTCATCTACTGATGGACACTTAGGTTGCTTCCATTTCTTGGCTATTGTAAATAGTGCTGCGATAAACATAGGGGTGCATCTGTCTTTTTCAAATTGGGCTGCTGCATTCTTAGGGTAAATTCCTAGGAGTGGAATTCCTGGGTCAAATGGTATTTCTATTTTGAGTTTTTTGAGGAACCTCCATACTGCTTTCCACAATGGTTGAACTAATTTGCAGTCCCACCAGCAGTGTAGGAGGGTTCCCTTTTTCCACATCCTCGCCAACATTTGTTGTTGTTTGTGTTTTGGATGTTGGCCATCCTCACTGGTGTGAGGTGATATCTCATTGTGGTTTTAATTTGCATTTCTCTGATGATTAGCGATGTGGAGCATCTTTTCATGTGCCTGTTGGCCATCTGAATTGCTTCTATGGAGAAGTGTCTATTCATGCCCTCTGCCCATTTCTTAATTGGATTATTTGCTTTCTGTTTGTTAAGGTGCATGAATTCTTTGTATATTTTGGATGTCTACCCTTTATCAGATACGTTTTTTATGAATATATTCTCCCATACTGTAGGATGTCTTTTTGTTCTACTGATGGTGTCCTTTGCTGTACAGAAGCTTTTCAGCTTGATATAGTCCCACTTGTTCATTTTTGCTTTTGTTTCCCTTGCCCGGGGAGATGTGTTCATGAAGAAGTCGCTCATGTTTATGTCCAACAGATTTTTGCCTATGTTTTTTTCTAAGAGTTTTATGGTATCTTGACTTACATTCAGGTCTTTGATCCACCTTGAGTTTACCTTTGTGTATGGGGTTAGACAGTAGTCCAGTTTCATTATCTTACATGTAGCTGTCCAGTTTTTCCAACACCAGCTGCTGAAGAGGCCGTCATCTCCCCAATGTATATCCAAGGCTCCCTTATCAAATATTAATTGACTGTATGTGTTTGGGTTGATGTTCAGATTTTCTATTCTAATCCACTGGTCTGTGGGTCTGTTTTTGTACCAATACCAAATTGTCTTGATTACTGTGGCTTTGTAGTAGAGCTTGAAGTCAGGGAGCGTAATTCCCCGTTTTATTCCTCCTTCTCAGGATTGTTTTGGCTATTCGGGGTCTTTTGTGGTTCCATATGAATTTTAGAATTATTTGTTCAAGTTCATTGAAGAAAGCTGTTGGTAGTTTGATAGGGATTGCATTGAATCTGTAGATTGCTTTGGGTAATATAGCCATTTTGACAATATTTATTCTTCCTAGCCAAGAGCATGGGATGAATTTCCACTTGTTAGTGTCCTCTTTAATTTCTCTTAGGAATGTCTTGTAGTTTTCAGAGTACAGGTCTTTCACTTCCTTCGTTAGGTTTATTCCTAGGTATTTTATTCTTTTTGATGCAATTGTGAATGGAATTGTTTTTCTGATTTCTCTTTCTGTTAGTTCATCATTAGTGTATAGGAAAGCAACAGATTTCTGTGTGTTAATTTTGTAACCTGCAACTTTGCTGAATTCAGATATTAGTTCTAGTAGTTTTGGAGTGGAGTCTTTAGGGTTTTTTATGTACAATATCATGTCATCTGCCAACAGTGACAATTTGACTTCTTCTTTACCAATCTGGATGCCTTGTATGTCTTTGTTTTGTCTGATTGCCGTGGCTAAGACCTCCAATACTATGTTGAATAACAGTGGAGAGAGTGGGCATCCCTGTTTTGTTCCCGATCTTAGATGAAAAGCTTTCAGCTTCTCGCCGTTCAGTATGATGTTAGCTGTGGGTTTGTCATATACGGCCTTTATAATGTTGAGTTAGTTGCCCTCTATACCCATTTTGTTGAGAGTTTAAATCATGAATGGATGCTGAATTTTGTCAAATGCTTTTTCAGCATCTATGGAGATGATCATGTGGTTTTTGTTCTTCTTTTATTGATGTGGTGGATGATGCTGATGGATTTTCGAATGTTGTACCATGCTTGCATCCCTGGGATGAATCCCACTTGATCATGGTGTATGATCCTCTTGATGTATTTTTGAATTCGGTTTGCTAATATTTTGTTGAGTATTTTTGCATCTACGTTCTTCAGGGATATTGGTCTGTAGTTTTCTTTTTTGGTGAGGTCTTTGCCCGGTTTTGGTATTAGAGTGATGCTGGCTTCATAGAATGAGTTTGGAAGTGTTCCCTCCTCTTCTATTTTTTGGAACACTTTAAGGAGAATGGGTGTTATTTCTTCTCTATATGTCTGGTAGCATTCTGAGGTGAATCCATCTGGTTGGGGGTTTTGTTCTTGGGTATCGTTCTTGATTACCAATTCGATTTCATTGCTGGTGATTGGTCTGTTTAGTTTTTCTGTTTCTTGTTTTGTCAGTTTTGGAAGGTTTTATTTTTCTAAAAAGTTGTCCATTTCTTCTAGGTTTTCCAGCTTATAGATTCTCATAGTATTCTCTTATAATTCTTTGTAATTCTGTGGGATCCGTCATGATTTTTCCTTTCTCATTTCTGATTCTGTTTATGTGTGTAGATTCTCTTTTTCTCTTAATGAGTCTGGCTAGGGGTTTATCTATTTTGTTTATTTTTTCAAAGAACCAGCTCTTGATTTCATTGATTTTTTTCTATTGTTTTATTCTTCTCAATTTTATTTATTTCTTCTCTGATCTTTATTATGTCCCTCCTTCTGGTGACTTCTGGGCCTCATTTGTTCTTCTTTTTCCAATTTCAGTAATTGTGTCTTTAGACTATTCATTTGGGAATGTTCTTCCTTCTTTAAATAGGCCTGGATTACAATGTACTTTCCTCTTAGAACTGCCTTTGCTGCGTCCCACAGAAGTTGTGGCTTTGTGTTGTTGTTGTCATTAGTCTCCATATATTCTTTGATTTCTGTTTTGATTTGGTCGTTAACCCATTGACTAATTAGGAGAATGTTGTTAAGTCTCCATGTATTTGTGAGCCTTTTTGATTTCTTTCTAAAATTTATTTCTAGTTTTATACCTTGGTGATCTGAGAAGTTGGTTGGTAGGATTTCAATATTTTTGAAATTACTGAGGTTCTTTTTGTGGCCTAGTATGTGGTCTATTCTGGAAAATGTTCCATGTGCACTTGAGAAGAATGTGTATCCTGTTGCTTTTGGGTGTAGAGTTCTGTGGATGTCTGTTAGGTCCATCTGTTCTAGTGTGTTGTTCAGTGCCTCTGTGTCTTTACTTATTTTCTGTCTGGTTGATCTGTCGTTTGGAGTGAGTGGTGTGTTGAAGTCTCCTAAAATGAATGCATTGCTGTCTATTTCCTCCTTTAATTCTGTTAGTATTTGTTTCACATATGCTGGCGCTCCTGTGTTGGGTGCGTGTATATTTATAACGGTTATATCTTCTTGTTGGACTGACCCCTTTATCATTATGTAATGTCCTTCTTTATCTCTTGCTACTTTCTTCGTTTTGAAGTCTATTTTGTCTGATACAAGTACTGCAACACCTGCTTTTTTCTCCTTGTTGTTTGTATGAAATATCTTTTTCCATCCTTTCACTTTTAGTCTGTGTATATCTTTGGATTTGAGGTGAGTTTCTTGTAGGCAGCATATAGATGGGTCTTGCTTTTTTATCCATTCTGTTACTCTGTGTCTTTTGATTGGTGCATTCAATCCATTTACATTTAGGGTGATTATCAATAGATATGTACTTATTGCCATTGCTGGCTTTACATTCGTGGTTACCAAAGGTTTAAGGGTTGCTTCTTTACTATCTAACAATCTAACTTAACTGTCTTGTTAAGTAATTGTAAACACTGTCTGATGTTTCTCTATTTCTCTCCCTTCTTATTCTTCCTCCTCCATTCTTTATATACTAGGTGTTTTATTCTTTGCCTTTAGTTAGTATTTGGATGGTCTGCTTTCTTTGCTATGATTTTATTTTCTCTGGTGACATCTTTTTAGCCTTAGGAGTGCTTCCATCTAGAGCAGTCCATTTAAGATATCCTGTAGTGGTGGTTTATGAGAGGCAAACTCTCTCAACTTTTGTTTGTGTGGAACTTGTTTAATCCCTCCATCATATTTAAATGATAATCGTGCTGGATACAATATTCTTGGTTCGAGGCCCTTCTGTTTCATAATGTTAAATATATCATGCCATTCTCTTCTGGCCTGTAAGGTTTCTGTTGAGAAGTCTGATGATAGTCTGATGGGTTTTCCTTTGTAGGTGGTCTTTTTCTCTCTCTAGCTGCCTTTAATACTCTGTCTTTATCTTTGATCTTTGCCATCTTAATTATTATGTGTCTTGGTGTTGTCTTCCTTGGGTCCCTTGTGTTGGGAGATCTATGAGCTTCTGTGGACTGCGAGACTACTTCCTTCCCCAGCGAGGGAACGTTTTCAGCAATTATTTCTTCAAA